>JAEIIG010031624.1:0-34380 GCA_018904695.1 Drosophila parvula
TATAAATATATTGAATATAAATATATTTGCCTATTTTCTAGACTTTTCCCCTTTATTTTATGCTCACAGTGCACTTTCCCATTGCATCTCTTTTATGCCAACCCGCCCACTTACACAATTGCATTAGTGGGCGGGGTCAGGCCAGAGTGTGTGGCACATAGCTCTCATTAGCATATGCCACAAGTCAGTCTGGGATTGTTTTTTATTACCAGAGAGAGATAGAGAGAAAGAAAAACGAAGCAGACACGGGCCCCACTTTGTACATTTCTTTGGCGTCAGCTAAAGTATTTCCATTTTATTTTTCTGCTCCGTCAAACTTGTTGCCGCTTTCCTAAGCTCCGGTCTCCAGTCTCCCCACTTACACATAATTTACCGTGTAGGTGGCCGAGACAATTAAAATGTTTAAATTTGTTTACTCAAAAAACAGCGCTCAGAACATCATATTTCACGCCATGATTTGAATGAAATGAGCATAAACACAGGGAAATCAGACAATGAGCAAATAAATTCCCAGCGAAAGCAGGCAGCTGCTGTAAATTATCGGCAATTAATTGGGCATGCAATTAAAATACGTATTAAATGCGGAACAAGAAATGCAAATACAAATACAACAAGCACACACACAGAGCCAACGTTTAATCAAATAAAGCAGGTTGTGTTCTATAACAGAACAGAAATCAAATTCAAATGCGTTTAAATCCCGCAAATATTTATGTTCACTTTTATCACACATTTTTTTTGTCGTTCTACAAAGTATGCAACATATGCAGGCGATGCAACCAAATGTGGCATAAAATGCAATACCCCAAACGGTATTAACACTGCAATAAAGCGAACATATTTGCATTGATTTTCTCCATTCATTGGTTTCGGTGAAAAACTATGGCAAATATTGAACAAAATTTAATATAAGTATCAACGCAAACAAAAAAAAAGTGGGCAGCAAAGTGAAGTGTGCTTTCAATAAGAACATATACTGCTTGCCACAAAACTATAGTCTCTCTGTCTCCAATAAAGATCAATCAATAGCCAGAAATAACACACGTCGTTCTTTTTGAATCATACAAAAAAAGAAAAGAAAGAAAATTACCCAATTCCGCAAAGAAAACAATACTTAAACTAGAACAAACATCTTCAAAGAGCTCAGCTGAGAGGAAAAATAAAATCCACATTCAAAATCCAAATGTTTCCCCACTTGGTTTACAGAACTTCAAATGGAAATTGGGAATGGGAATGGCTGGGTGGAAATTGGACCAAAATTCCCAACTAATCAAAAACGAATTCAAACAGTTCAATTCAAAAAACATTGAACAAGCGACCGACCACCGCCAGAAGAACTGGGTCAATTCTGCGATTTGTATTTTGTTTTATTATTCTGCTATTTAATACTCCGGTTACTGCTACTATTTTTCCCTCGCGGAACATTGATTTTTCCATTTTCACCTTGCGAATTTCCAGCTTGTTTATTTGTGGGATTTTCCGCTGTTTTTATGGGGGGGAGGCGTGGGGAAGGGGCACAAGAAACCATAATTGAATCATTGGAAAAATAACAAAAGTTAAATGCGAGCCAGCTGTTTGACAATCGATTGGCGGGGTAAAACCCTCGGAAAAACCCTTGGAAAAGCCTCGATTCGACATGCAAAGCTCACATTTCGCCCCCCACGAGGTCACACCTTATCCATTATCCATATATATATATTTTTTTTTGGTGTTTGTTATTCCGCCCGGAACGACAACCGTGCCGGGGCAGTAATTAAAAACGAATGCAAAAGCCGTTTAATATTTCAGCAAGAATTTAGCTAAACTTTTATTTATTTTCTCTGCATATTATTGGTTGGTATAATTCAAACTCGGCAGTTTCTTTTTTTTTTTGCATTCTGGGAAAATGCAAACGTAAACAATTGCAATTTGCTTTATCAATATTCATGAAAATGTTCGTGTTCTTGCCGCCTATCGAATGACCATGAATATGCAATAAATGGGTAGCAAATGTGATTTGAAAATGCAAAGCACCGCCACCAGCCAGCGATATTAAATAAAGTAATAAATTGCATTGGAAAATGCATTTAGCAGAGAATACACATTAGTCAGGGGAAATGTTGTGTGTGGGGCAAAACCAGCCAAAGGACTATGTCGCCATTTGCACCTGATATCTCACTCTCTCTGTCTCTGGCTTTGTTATCCTTCCCCTCTCTTTCCCTTTCTCTATCACCTGCACGTGCCGAATTGTAAATGGATTCTTGTCATTTTCCTTCCTTCTCTCCTACACCGCCGTTTCCTTGGCTTTTCCTCGCGTTTTTTTTTCCAGCCCGTGAAAATTGAAATGTGCAATCGGAATCCCCAGTGCCGAAAGACAAATGGCGAGGGAAACTCGATAAGCGGGTGAATGGATATGAAAGGGAGTCAGTATTAACAAGTAATTTGACTTTCAATGGATCATTCTTTGAACGAAACTTAAGAATGAATGGATAAGTATTATTATCGTTTCAGAGCTGGAATTTAAATAGAGAATTAAAGGATGATGAGGAGGGAGCTTATAAATGCAGTCTTATGAAGAGGATCACATTTGTAGATGCCTCTGAATGAATGCTACAATATATCGTAAATTAATCGATAAATTTACATAAATATAATAAATAGTTTGTTGCATACTTATAAAATTATCATTAAGAATCGATAACTAACTACATTTAATAAAAATAAATGTATTTTCATTTTGCCTACTTTTTTATATCATTTTTATTAGTTCTTAAAACGGATTTATCGAAATTTCGTTGCCTATTCATCGAATTTTTATAAAAATTGGCAAACATTATTACACATTGTCATCGATCAGAGGTATCAATAATAAATAAGTTACTTTTTCCCGCAAACTTAATTATTTTTAATGATAATATCGAAAGCCCGCCCACAACATAGAACTTTCAATCAAATTGCACATTTAATATTCGAAACTTTTTCCATTAGCACCCAGAAAACTTGCAGGCCAATCGCATGCATACATATTCCCCTTTATGCGGTGAGCTCTTAAAGTTTTTGGTTTTTCCCATTTACAGGGGACATTTTCACTGCTCCCCTCGAAGCACAGACGACCAGGAGCAACGTAATAAAGTTAAAACAAAGCCTTGACTGTCGATAGTGAAATGGGTCGTCATAAGGCAGATTCCTGGGAACAGCACCGAGCAGCTTTACCGCAGTCAGTCAGCCGCTGCTACTGCCGCTGCTGCTGCTGCTGTTATCGCTGCCATTTGTGTGCGCAAAAGTTCTACGAACTCTTCGTCCTACATCTCATGGTTTGCATCCCTCCTCTCGATCCTGGCGGCGGCTCCTTCTCTTTCGCTTTTTGTGGCCCTACCGTTCTCATGACTTTCTATGCCAACGACGTTTGCTGTCAAAAAATCTTCAATTAAACGCAAGCACAAAAGCTGTCGCAACAAAAAATACAAAAAAGAAAATATGCCCAGAGAAAGCGTAAAAAAAAAGGGTAGGGAAAGGAACCAGGAGGAAAACTGCAGAAATGAGAACGTTCAGAGGGAAAGCACATGGCATACACGTACAGAGAACGAAAAATCTGTCCGGATGTGAAAAAATGCATATTATCTTGTGATAACTTTTCTTTCAGATTGTCATAGAAGAAAAAGTATCAAGAAACAAAACGATACATTATTGTTTTGTTTAAATATCGATAGAAAATCATACTTCCAATAAAGTAACCCAAGTAATTATCGATATATAAGAAACAACGTATCGATTGTAATATCATATTTATTCGTATGGTGTCCAGGGATCGATTTTTTCAATAAGATATCGATAATTTTGATAGTATATCAAAACTTCACGAATATCTGTAAATAAAGTAACAATGGTAAAATTAAAGTGCTCTAATTTCTCTCCATGTAGTCTCATCAAAGAGGGTAGATGGAAAATTCTTGGCTTTGGGAGCACGGGGATCTGCAGTTGGAGATGGCGATGGAGATGGGTGCATTCAACAGCATTCAGTCGGTGGAGCAGAGTAAAGTGGAGAGTAAAAAGGAACGAAGCTCCAAATGAGCCCAAGCGCCACTCGCATAGCAAGACAATGATGTCAGTTGCAGTGCGCCGAGACCAGAAAGACGAAGCCACACCAGAAAACACCAGACCAAGGCAGATCAGGCCAGGAGCAGACATGGCCAACATCAACGTCCACATGCAGGCGGATAACGAGGGCCAAGGATTGCGACGATAAAGGGAAGCATGTATGTCTGTGAGCACGCGAATCTTTTGTGGGACCCATACTATTTGCAATCATACCAAGGCAGCGACTTGGGGTAGTCCTAGCTATTTTTTTAAATATAAATATGTACATTTAAGATTATTTTCAAAATACAAAATAGGGTTATATTAATATTTCGAAATTATTAGTTGCTTTATTGTCAACTTAAAAGCCTTTATGGTGCCGAATTTTAATAGAATACGAACGGACACTAAAGTCTTGTTGTATGAATTAAGAAAAAACCCATTAGTTTGTATTATTCTTTAAAAAAAAAATCCGTTTATCCAGGGTATTTATGGTGTGTAATCTCCTAAGATTCTTATTTTCTGCTGGAGATTCCCCCATCAACTTCTGCCTGCGACACTCGCTCAATTCAAAGTTGGTCCAACAAGGCTCTCAGCTGATAAGCAACGGAATTAACTATCTGCCCGTCTTTACCGCCATTTCTTTCTTTCCTTCTCCTCTATCCAAATGGAACCGACTTCTGGCATGTGGGCAGGACCCACCCCCCTCAATCAGTCCGTCTTGTCCTCCATCTTTTCACACTCATTTCCCTTCCATAATTTGATCCTTCTGAGGGCCCAGCTTAACGCTTTCCCTTCACAGCAAACTGCACCTCAAAAGGCAGGCGCACGCGATGGGGAAAAACGCCTTTGAAGTTCCCACTCAAAGGGAAACTTGCGACAAAGCGGAAATGCGTTTAAGAGGAACGTGTAGTAGTAACTTTTCCGATCAGTTTATTAAACAGAACTTGCAAAGATATGGGGAACAAATGAATGTTTACCAATCGGACAACGAGGATGTGACACATGTTCCAAAACATCAATTCAAATATATGTGAATGTATATACTCGTATAAGCCACCCACACGAAGAGCGCCTGAAACTATGCAGTGACATTTTAGAAAATTGGAATTCCCGCTATGGACAAACACAAAGTAAATATGTAACTCGGCCAAACGGGAAAAATGGCACAAAACGTGCTAAAAGTGAAATACATTCATTCAAACGAACAAACAAAAAAAAACCTACATACATACTGCAGAGGGTGAGAGCGGAACAGATGAATGAGGACAACATGCAGGACATGCAAACATTTTGTATGGATATTTGGAGCGGGATATGTACGCCACGTTTCATAACCATAAGTTGGAACATATTTTATCAATCAATGTTGGCAGATGTATCTAAGGAGGTTAGTTTACTTGTTCACATAAAAATAGCTAATAAAATCTTTTGATCATAATGATTTTTCTGTTTAAAGTAAAATGATCAGTGCGACCGTACTTTTCACAGAACAACGCTTTTAAAAATGTTATGTCTGTTTTGATTATTCCATATATTCCATATTTATATATAAAATATACTATTGAAAATGTATTAAAATAGGTTACTTGCGCAATTTGTAGATTACAAGTGTGACCGTTTTACAGAAAACTCCTTTTCATTTTTAAAATGATTCTAATTTTACTAAAATAACCAGAAAAGGATGCTTTATATATATTTATATTTTATATAATTTATATTTTATATAATTTATATTTTATATTATTTATATTTCTCTGTTATTCTATTTCTAATATTGATTGGTCTTACATTCACGATATGCACTGTCACACATTCATGCGGCTGTGAAATGAATATGCAAAATGTGTGTTCACTTATTGGACTGCAGTCACCTCTTCCATTAACATTCGCTCATATGAATTGCATTTAATTGAAACGAGAGAACCCAAGTCCCAATCGATTTATGGTCTATCAAACAATTGACATTGAAATCCTAAAATAGACCATTTTGCGCCATTCTAATGTGCCTTTACTGTACTTCCTGTTCGTTACTGTGCATGCCAATCGCCATGGAATAAAAAATGGATATAAAAACACAAATAAAAATGAGAGAATTGTGGCCGAGAAGACGAACGAACGAACGAATGAATGAATGAATGTTCGTGCACATAAGGAATTAGCCAGCCAAGTACGTGGCACATGGCTCCATTTCCCAATTGGGGACTACTTGCTGGCCCACAACATTGTCGCTGCTACCGGTGGGTTATCGCTGTTGGCAAAATAAACCTAAGTAGGCAAGCACATGATTAAAAATGCACAAACACATCAGAACGAACACCAAGGAGAGAACGAAAAAAAAAAACCTGGGGGTTTCTGGCGTTCGATAACATGAAACGCGGTCCCTCTGGTCATTAAACCCTTCCCCAAATGAAATCGAACCTGGGGAGAAGCCAGCTGAATGCCAGAGTAGGAGATTGACTACTGAATGGGACCCCGCACCCAAATCGTGTGCGGCTTATCGAAATTCGCAGTTTACTTAGTCTAGAAAAATGTAATTCATCCCCTCCGTTGTCTCTGTCTTTGGCGTTGCTTTGTTTGCTTTCTATCTCCCTAATGCCTCGAATCGAAAATCCGATTGCCTCGCCCATACAATTCGAATAATTGCAATCGTCACATTACTTCAAATGGAATGTTTAATAAGCACTCAATTAAAGTACGACAAAAGCCTTTATGTGAACATAAATACGGGGGAAAACAGACATGACTCATATTTCGAGGGGTTCTGGAAAGTGTTTTCTTATAGAGTCATTAAATTACTTTTGAAAGAACTTATCGGTGATCAGTTTAATGCATTTTGTGACTAAGAGAGACTCAGTAATAAATATACTTTAAGTAAGAATTAATCAGAGTAAGAAACTTGAAAAAGGCTGAGAGCAAAAGACTTGTGATAACTTGAAGCAATTATCTTGAAAACTATTTAAAGAAAGAGTACAACAAATAATATGATTCATGTATAAATACTGAATTCCCAATAAATCTCCATAGGCCCTAATCAATTTATGGCCAAGAAAATAAAATCAAATGGATGGACAAACATTCCAAGGAAAACTTTCTTTTTAATTTAATCTTCAGCCCCTATTTACCAAGCTCCCCCGGACTGGCCAAAGTGAATATAAAACAAATCCCAATTTCCAATCAGCCTTTCAATTGTTATTTCAGCCACTAAATTTGGATATCTGGGCCACTTGGGCAGATTGATTGATTACAGGTATACCGACAACATCTTCAATCCTCCCACCCCCAACCCACAGTACATTGTTTTTGTAGCTCATTCCGGCCGATTTGGATCTGTCTCGGGTGTATATAAGCTGTACAAAATGCAGATTTATTACATGTTTAGCCGGCTGCTCATTCGAACAAAAAATAACATGAACGAAGGAAGAAAAACCTTAAATCCCATTTACTCCCCCGAAACTAATTACGAATTTAAATTTATGCAGGCACAAGAAAAAAAAAAACAGCATGGAATGTTCCTTCCATTCAAAGTGCATAACAAATGTGAGTAAATCCATCTCTCTCTTACTCTCGAAACGACCTTCTAACTCCCCCACCCCCACACACACATACTTGTACACTTTTGGTTTATGTTTGCATACTTTGCGGTTCTGGTGGGTACGACTTCCGTGAACCCAAAAAGAGCGAGATAAAACTATGGGAGAACCGGAGGGAGGCAAGCTGATGAAAAATTTACATAAATTACTGCAGACTTGACCAAAAAAAAACATTGCAAAACACACGAGAAATGAAATACCCTCAAAAACCACTCCGGATGAGATCATATTAAGATTAAACTACCTGCCAAAGTTTATTCTTTTCAGTCTTTGAAATTGAGAAGAATTATATTAAATCACATGCCGACAGTGATTAGATATGAGAACAAAAATGGGCGCGTAGTGGCTCTTTCAACTCCCACTGCTCTTTCCGTTATATTTGCTGCCCATGCCTGCTTTAGAGTGTTCCGAGAGCGTACCCTTTGTCGAAGTCGCACAAATGATGAAAGCACCAGAGAAATACTATTAAATAGTAAAGTTAAAAAGGGGTTTCTCGGGTGCTAATTTCTTTAACATATTTATAAATTTATACTTACTTAGAAACATTCAGCAATTCAGTAACTAAAATTATGTAAAAAACTATGCTAATTATGCTTTTTGATCCATTTATCAACGGATTAGGATTACAAACAAATAAAACTAGCATCTCTTAAGTATAAATACCCTCATTAGTAAGGGTATTATGAACCAGAGATAAAAACAGAGAATCCCACCGACAAGTGATTTATATTATGGGAAAGCAACATGTGTGCAAGAGCTTCTCCCCTGTTGAGTTAGTTGATTAATTTTGAGAAATCTCAAATCAATTTAAGTTCAAGTGCGTCAAACTGCTGATGGTTCTCCGGTAATTCTTTTTTTTTTTTATTATTCTTTTTTTTTGCAGCCTCAACGGAAGCCAAGCAGCAACAAAGGCCGGCAAAGGGAAAAAGAAAAAATGAAAGAAAAAAAATCAGTCAACAGTCATTGGCCCATGGGTAATTTGAAATGCAAACATTTTGCTCCTCTCTTGGCCAGCGTTGGACAACTTCCTTTTGGTTTGGCCTGCCGCACAGCTGCTGCCAAGTGAGAATTGCTGGTTGCTGGCTCTTCGGCAGCAACAAAAACAAAAATATACTAACAACAGCAGCGGCAGTAGGATACAAAAAAAAAACCAAGTAATGAAAATGTAAGCAACACTGCAAATACACGCTATACAAGGGGATATACACACACCGACCGACCGACTATCAGCAGCGACAACAAAGCGAACGTGGAAAATTGAAAAATGTGAAAAGGCAGCCCCAGCAGCGCGCACTCGGCTCAGCTCGGGGAAAAAAAAGCAGCAAAAAAAAAAAATATAAAGAAAAAAGAATGAGGAAAATTGTGTGAGCCAGGGCAAAAGCAAACAACATTTGAAAAATATTACGAGTATTTGCATATGAAACAGCAGGCAGGCGGGAGTATGAAGGGCAAAAAACCCCGCTGGCTTTCCGAAAAGAAGCACTGCACCGAAAATATTTTATAAATCTGCACAAAAGAGTGTTTTTTTAGCACAGATTTACATTTATATATTTATATTTAATATCAATATAAAAGAGAATACTGTGTTTTAGCCCAAATTATTCAAATTGCGAGCCAGGCACCTCTTGAAATGAAAATAGTTTGAAACAATATACTTTAAATTAAAATATATATTTAAGACATTTTATGCCTGTATTTTCTGATAAAAGTTCTGTCGCTTAATCATTTTTAATTCAAATATAATTAAGGGTTTGTCTAAATTAAACAAATTAACACAAATATGTGCATTTTCTCAAAGTACTTTTAACATATAAAATACTTCAACATTTTGAATTTAAAAAATACTACAAATAATGTATGAAATACAAAGAAAAACATGGTTTTCCTCAGTGAAAAGGTTGGGGTAAGTAATGTAGGGAATATGGGATAAAGAGGAATAGGGAGCCAACGCGATCCTCGCAGCTCATCGTGTGGCAAAGCCAAAGCAAAATACCAAACGCCAGGGACTCCACCTCAACACCCATCCACCCACTCAACGCTCCTATCTACCACCCACAACCCCACTCCTCTTGTTCAAGCAGCCTCCCAAAAAAAAAAAAAAAAACAAAGCGAGGTAATGCTACGCAGAAAAAATAAAACACGGAAAATAGCCTCGAAATCTTGCTCTCATTTCAGGCGTAAATGAAAATGTAAATTCGCTTAAAGCGGCTGGCGCCAGCGGGATATATTCCCTAAAAAAAAAAAGAAAATAGAAAAAATAAAAATAAAGTGTGGTGTGCAGCACTAAATGTTCATAGACAAAAGTCAATGTCAAATGTGATATGAAATTCCATGCTCACACAAAGGTCAGAGACCCAATAAGGATTTCCAATAACAGAGAATTACACGATTTTACAAAATAAAATCAGCAATTTCAATACAAGTACAAGAACATTTTTTAAGCCGTGCATTTAACCTTTAATCCTGGGTTATTAATCTATACTTTATAAATGTATTTTACCAAGAATAATTGTATGCATATTCCGATTTTAATGAGGACAAAAAAAACCAGAAATATATACTATATATATTAATCTTTATTCTACATATGATGGAGATTCTAAGAATTTTATTATCAAGTTTTTTTTTATTATTCATGTTACTGCTACATTATTTATTATCAGCTTTCATTACAAATTCAACCGCTTTTTTCAAGAAAATTTCGCAAATATCATTGCAAAGCCAGCAAAAATCAAGAAAGCACTTCCGAATTCCAAGAAGCGATTGCAGTTAATCTTTCATTGATTTGCTGAGCTTTTCAGTTGGCTTAGTCATCTTTATATTGTACACAATTCTTTTTCTGATCTATCACTAAGTGTGCAAAAAGGCCACAGATCCGATTGACTCTTCTGAGTCAGCCCCATCGGAAATACGAGACGATGAACGCCAACACCCATATAATATATATATATTATATATAGCGGCACACGATATACGATATACGTGACAAAGGGTTGCGGTGCTGATGATGAAAATCGAAGAGAGAAAACGGAAGAAAGCCGCACAACAAATGCGATTAAATTAAAGTTTAAATATGACAAATAAGCATAATTTAATGACGTTTTTGTTGCTCACTCGCCCCGCTGCTGATAACAATTAAAGCGTCAATGTCGAGGGCAAAAACGACAAGCCAACCAAATGGCCAACCAAACTACAACTGGCCAAAAGTCAAAATCATGAATTATGCATATAGTTTTTCAACGGATTTGCTGAAATTTTAATGGCTTACAACAACCACAAAATCCGTGACATAATAGAAAATATTTGAACAACAAAAAAAAAAGGCGGCTACATTTACGGGATCGAGCGCAAATAGCAGAATATATAATTTATGCAATTTTTATAAAATTATTAGGCAGGTGCAAATATTTACCATAGAAGGGAAAGAATATATTCCAAATAGTTTAAACAACTTTAAATAATATTTATATATATAAACTAATGGCAAATGCATGCATAATTAAGTTTGCGTTGAGCTTTTTTGATTTTTAAGTACTGCTTATACTTTTAATTGGTTTTAGGAAGGAAAAAACATTGATTATTTTTTAATTGAGAAAACGAACAGCATTCAATTTAAATTGAAATATTTTCTCACAATGATTCATGGTAAAATCAAGGCATTAAGTTATTTATGTAAAGCGGCAGACTAATTAAATTAGACTTCATTAAGAATTATTTATTATTGTGAAACATGGGACTTCCCTCTGTATTTAAAAAAAGAAACAATAGTATAATAAATAATACATTTTTATTCATTCTCGGAGAGAATTTTATTTTTTAAACCGAATACAATCTTTCTGGCATAATGTTTCTTTTAAATGAATTGTGAATATTTATGGAGTAGAATTTCACTTATACCTCGATAAGGAACATAAATACATACTCGTATATGTGCTGGGTGATCTTTTGTTTTTGCAAAACATTTGCCCGCTATCAGTTGCTGTATTGTTCAGATTCCAAGCATCTATCTGAAACACTTGAAACTTGAGTCGTGTCAATAAACCCTAAAAGCCAAAAATCAAAGAGCAGAGGCAGGCAGGCAAACTGTGCAATGGCAGCAGCTGTCAGGGGTTTGAAAGTGGAGGCGGAGTACAAGTTGCCAGTTGCAAGTTTGGGGGTTTCCACAAACTTTTTGGGGGCAACTGCAATCTGTTGCCGCAACTTCAACTGCAGCAGCAACATCATCCCTCTGCTTTTCGGGATGTAATGAGTTTTTGGGGGCAGCAATGTGTGAGATGGTCCTTCGGGCCAAACATGGACAACACTTTTAAGGGAGCCCTGCCAAACAGGAGAAAGAAGATTGAATTCGAGAACAGAGTCAAGGGAATGAGACAAAACAAAGCCGAGTTCCGTCATAACCTTAAAGAGAGTAACAAATATAAGTACATTATATTTTATTATTAAAAAAAAACATAAGATCAACAGAATATTTATTTAATTGACTTTTTCCAAAAAAAAATATTTTAAAATTTGTAAAATACATTTATTTTGATTTTCTAGTTACACAAATAATGAAAATTCAGACTGGGGAAAAACTATAGATATACATATGTATATATTGGGGAAATCCCTGATTATTAAAGCCTCATTATATCTTCCTAGCTGATTTTCTGCCTACAAAGTCTCTCTTGTTTTTCAAATCTCATTTAAATTAATTAAGACATTTATTACGTTTTAATCTTAATTCGGCATTAAGTTGGCAAGTGTTCGCTATAATCACCAGGCGAGTGTAGATCCGAATGACCTTAATGCCAAGATTATCAGAAACACTCTCATCATCAGCGGAATGTGATTATTTCTTTGTCCACCCGATTATTTATTACTTTAAACAATATTATTACAATCCTTATCAGTGCAAGAAGAAAAAAAAGCACTTGATTTGAAAAACAAATGACGACGCCCACTCAATGCGATTTGTAAAATCATTCAATTTCTTTGTGTGCCAAAAATATACCAACGAAATTCTTGAAATACTTGGCAAACCTTTAATTACTGCAAAATTTCCATAAATATGCCAGTGGCAGAGTAGTAAACAATTTTACTGCAGAAACTAAGGCTTTATATTGTGTATAATTGCGTATAAAGTTCGCATGGAAAATTATGAATAAATTTCGTGAAATATTTCTCTGACCAGAGGGTGTATAAACAAATCTGCATTTTTGTTTGTTACGGCCTCTTTTCCCTCGCTTTTCCACCGCCTTTCCACCTTCACAGTGCTGCTCTGTGTGTATGCAAGAATTTGCGTTGGTTTTGTGGCCATCGCGTGGGCGTTCCAAAAACACAATAGCGCTGTAAAATTGTTCCACAAACAACCATAGAACGAAATGGAAAACCACTTACAAAATTCAAATACTCTACCAAACTTTAAAACTTTAAAATTGTAATTCTAGCTAAATTCGTTTAAAATACGTCCAGTTCGAGTTTATTTAGAAAGGCTTATATGTATAGTTTTTGTTTTCAAATTATTTGCAAAAAGATGGTTTATCCAAAAGGCTACAAATAACCCTGTCGTACTAGGATATAAAAGAAACAAATTTATTTCATTTAAGAAACTTGTAACTTATTTTAATTGAGTAAAAAATATTGAAAGCCTAGTACTAGCATCGACGAAGCTCGTTCACATAATCTCGTGAGCAAAACTGTGATATGTTTCGTTCGAGAACCAATACAATTATGGAAATTAACCAAATTGATAATTTTCCTTTTATTTTTTTGCCACATTGACTCGTATTGACAGCGTTTTCTTGAATAAAACAAATACAATTGTTTTCGTTCGCTCACAGATTCATATCAGTTTTTTATCGCTCACGAAATTCGCTCATGTTAGTAACCGAACGAACGAACATCAGAACGTTCTTCTGCTTGGTCTTTTCGTTATTTGTTTTTTGGTATATGTAGTTTTTCGCTTACGGAATTTTTTCCTCGATGTTAGCACTAGGCTTAAATGAGATATTGGCATGGATTAATATATATTTTAGAGGTCAGATTGAACATAGAATGGCTTTCTCAGAAAGGTTTTCCCAGTCTTTTATTTATTTTAAGCTAAAGACTATGCCTAACTTTCTATATAGAGTATTTCGAAATGAAGGGTGAAAATTCCGCGGAGGTGAGAGGTTTTCCGTGTTGTTTTCTACAGCAACTGAAAATGAGCAGCATTCGGCAGGAAGGAATGTGTAAGAGTTTATTGGAAACTCATCGACAACATCAAACAAACAACAACACAAACTACAGCAACAATAAAAACGGAAAAGCGAAGCGAAAAACGCATAATTATGAAAGTATGCAAAGTGCGTGGGTGAACAGGGTGATAAAGAAACCGAGCAAGAGAAAGAGGTGAGAGATAAAGAAGAAGCACAGGAGGAGGTGGAGAACTTGACTCACAGTTGTCATTGTGACTTTTTTTCGCGGGGGCGCGCCGCCGTACGCTGCTCTTAACTCTTTTTCAAACACTTTTCTGGCTGGCTTGATTTTTCCGTGTTAATGATATGCAAACAAAAAACACGCAGGCTAAAAAAGCAAAGCCAAAAAACGAAAACGCAAACAAAGTCACGGCGGGGGCAAAAGTCAAAGCCAATGCAAAAAAATAAAAGCAAAGGCAGAAAGCTAGACAGGAAATACGCGCCATATACAACAACAAAGTGGAGAGAGAGGAGGAGAGTGGAGGGAGGAAAAGAGATGAAAACCAGAGAGGAAGCTAAAGAAATCAACAGAATAGTTTGCGCGCGATTTGCGTCAATGAAATGAAAAGGCAACAACTACAAAAAGAGGGGAGTCACTGGGCAAAAAGGGGCGGGCGGTGCCAGGATAGAGGATAACGGTGATAAGGGGTAAGGGGTGCTGCCCAGACTGAAATCAGGATTGGCACGTCTTCCATGTTGATTTTCGCAATTAAAAACAGAAAAACTGGCGTTTCCAGCGGGGGTGTGAGCCCCCAAATAAACAAAAGCAGCGTAAACAAATCAACTGTGAATTATCAAAACGAAAAGTGCTCCACATGACCCCCTTTAAAAAAAAATATATAAGTAATAAAGGCTGAAATATTCAAGGATCGACTTGTGAAATACTCTTAAGAACTCATTCTATAATTAGAAAAAAGATTTCGGTACATCTTTGACTGTTTCCGGATCTAGTCCCAAAATTTCAGTTAGGTTCATATTTGAAAACACCCTTTAAAAAGGCCTCACCAAAATAACTGCATTACAAGGGCATTTCAAAGAAAGAGTATATGAAGAACACAAAGAGAGAGACACTAAATTAGCAACAGTGGGACACACACGAAAAGGCCAATAAAAATGAAAACAAAATTGTAAAATCCAATAAAACAACACACACGCACATTACAAGCGGAAGAGGAGACACAAAATAAAAAAAAAGGGGGAGGAAGAGTTGGGGAAAGAGTGGGAGGATAAAGAAGAAGAGGCCACCACACTCGCACAACTTGTCCGTGTGTAAACCGCAAATGAAACAAGACCAAGTCGAACATATGAAACGCAACAACAACAAATGTAGCAACAACACAGGCGGCGCATCAGCAACAGCAACAATGAAATGCGGCAACAACGCATGTTTATTGACATTGCCTTACTCTATCCCTCTCTGTCTCGCTGTCGCCCGCTCCCTCTGTTGCTTGTCAGTCTTTGGGTCGCGACGCTGCCGGCCTATGTATGTTTGTACATACATATGTA
Organism: Drosophila parvula; assembly: GCA_018904695.1. Taxonomy (NCBI): domain Eukaryota; kingdom Metazoa; phylum Arthropoda; class Insecta; order Diptera; family Drosophilidae; genus Drosophila; species Drosophila parvula. The sequence goes on from JAEIIG010031624.1 coordinate 15,374, forward strand.
TGTATGTATTTATTAATGAGACAATGTTCGTGTGTGTTTACCTCAGCAGACGAACGCACACACTTGCATATAAATGCCGCCTCAGCAGAAACTGAAATCTCCACAAAACCATACGGGCCAAAAGAGAAGAGAAGAGAGGGTAGACAGAGACAGCGGCCGAGAAGACCCAGCCCAAAGACTCAAAACCCAAGACGAGGTCGCGAGAGTCCCAACACAAAACACTGGTCAACAAAGAATGGTATTCTTAGGGACATTGTAGATTTTTAATAGGTTTTAAATAATATTCTTTTTCTTATAAAGGCTCACTTTTGAGATCTACATCTAGAAATTCTATTCGGAAATACAGTATGTATTTATGTATGTAGTATGTATTCAATTTATACAAATACATATAAGATTTTTTTTAAATATTTTTTTTAAATTTATTTATTTAAATAAACCAAGAAAAATTAAAACATGTTGTACAGTGCAGAAGCGGAGTTCGAACTCCGGACGTTTCTGTTTTCTGCTTCTTCTTTGGAGTTGTCTGCTGCCTACATACAGACACACACATTTACATTTAGTGCCGCCAGCGCACAAACATTTTTTTTATGCTGGCCTCTGCTTCTTCTTCGCTTCGTTTGCTTCATTTACAATTTACAACTCACTCTCTTTCTTCGCTTCTCTTTGGGGCCCGCACTCATTTGCTGACTCTCTTCTGCCATCTCTTTCGTTCAATTATACAGCAAATGTTTTTGCTTGTGATTTATTTGTGGTAAACCATTAGTTATTGTTTTAATTGAATTTAATTTTTTATCAGGTGTAGAGGCAAAAAATGGTGTAATTGGTAAATATTTTTATGTTAGGGGTAAATTACATGTGTAAAGCGTGACTTGTTCGCCCCCTCTCATTGGTTCGCCTCTCTTTCATGGCGCTCTCTGTGATTCGCTCGCCATCTCTCTTTCGCTCATGATCTTGTTTGCACTGGCTTAATTAGCAAATGACGCAGATTATTTGCGGGGATTTTCAATTGAACTTACATACATATAAGATTACCGCAATTAATCTGTCGCATGTGCATCCTTGTCGTTGGGCGAGTGTGCGTGTGGGTCTGTGTGACATTTTGCAAAAAGGCGAAATGGCAAAAAATTCTATGATAACATCTTGACATCGTCGTCAAGTCGTCAATTCAGTGAATACACTGTGGAAAACGAACCCAATTTAATATCTTAACTATTGGGATTTATCTTAAACAGAATCAGCCTCTGGTGATTTCAAACTGCTTCTTATTTCATTTTGATTTAGACACCTTGGAAAGTAATTTATAAATAAGAAAGTCAAAACTTGGTATTTAATATCACGATCAAATATAGTATTTTTTATAAATAAACTTTTTTTCCACCGTGTAAGTAACACACAAAGAAGGTGCGAGACGAGACGAAAAGGCAAAGAGCGTTGGGGGAGCAAATAAGGGGAAAGCGAGACAGAGATAGCAATTGCAAGTGCATTACAACAACAACAACAACAACAATATGAATACTGCTGCAAGACAAATGGGCAAAGGCAGGCCACACGTGAATAATAATTGAAAAGTAAAAAAGAGAAAAATTGTAAACCGCATATGGAGGAAATATGGAGGAACGAGGTGGAAAAGGTGAAAGGGGACAGAAGATAATGAACATGTAGGCAAGGTAATGAACAGAGATTGAATGAAATGAATGAGAGTGTAGAGGATGAAACCTGAAATGTGTGTGTGTGTGGAAAACTAAATAGAAATTTGAATAAAATGTATAGCATATGGATAGGATATTGCATTGCATCAATGGGATTGGCTTTCAACTACAGTGAGCACTAGTTAACACATAAAACCCTTGTAATAATTAAATCTTCATTTTAATAATTCAATTTTACATTTCATTATAAGGTTGACAGTGCAATATGTCCAAATTTTTTGTTTTTGTTGTTTCATGCTAAAATATGTTTTGTTTTAAATTCATAATATACACAATCTTACAATATTATAAAAGAAAAAATAGAAAAATAAACCGTGTTATTGTTATTAAAAAATTAAAATTAAAAATTAATTTTAATGACATTTTTCGTTTTGCAAAAGAATTAATTGACAAAATGTATCTCATATGACGCAGGTCAGAAAATTTCTCTGCTGGCGCTCTGCCGACACACGCACGCTATCAATATTCGTGCGACTTCGGCAAAGGTCTTCGGGTACGCTCTTGGCAAATTAGTGATAATGATAAAATCACATTGTTTTAACTAAATCTAGCAGTTTTTATCGTTAAATAGCTATTTTTGTAGTCATAGCTTTGTACATATCTACATATGTGTCATGTCATATAACAAAAAATTGTAGAATATCTCATTATAATTATTAAAATACTTATACTACTATCCTATGAATAAAATTATCAAATAATAAAAACTCCTCATCATAATATCTTCCTAAACTTATAAATTCAAGGGGAAATCATACATAAATAAACATATTATTGCTCATATTTCCTTGGCATCAATTGTAGCCAGAATACAATTGCCATTACCAAGTTCAAGGAAGTGCGAATGTTTAGGTAGCCAGAACCAGAGAATCGAATGGGAAACCCAATATTATCGGTTGAAGAATTGGACCTTATCGCTGTCTGTCGCCGTCTGGCAATGTGTATCGATATTCTGAGAAATCCAAGAAAATAAACAAAAACAGCAGGCCGCCACCGTACAAGTGGAAGGGGGAGGGCATTCTGGAAACAAAGTCAAAGGAGGATTGAGTTGGCATATAGAGACGGGGTTTGACACTTCTTCCAGGTGAATTTACGAATTAAGCATCGCTCAATATTTGCAACACATAAATCAATTTAAAATTCTATTTATATTCAACCTATAAGATTGAAATTTAGGTTTATTTTGTGGTATTTTAACGACATATCGAAATAATTATTTCTTAAAATGAGGTAGCCAAGGTCAAGGTTCTTTAATAGAGATAATATTATATATTTAACAATATATATTATTATTAAATATTATATATTTAAACATATACAAATGTACCTTAGAAAAAAATGAACACAATAAAAGCAGAGCTCTAAAGATATTGGAAGAGTGGGCAAAGTTTCCCTTGGAATATGACATTCCAAAACTGATAAATTCCATTAAAAAACGCATCCAATATGTTATATACAATGATATATATAAAATATAATATACATATATAAAATATTAATAAGTTGGTTAAGTTTGTAAAAATATTGATTTAAACTTGGTTTAAGTATTTTGTGTAAAAAGTATGGCGTCAGTGTCAAACATGTGTAATCTTAGATTGTTTTCTTTTTAATTTCCTTTTGAATAATTTTGCTTATGTTTTTTCACTATTTAGTTAGGAGCACTCCATTTTATAGTAATGAATTTGAATAAATTGAAAAAATTGAATAGAAAGTGTAAATTTTGACATGCAAAGTGAAGAAATAAATTAAACAGTTTCTTAAAACACAGTTTATATTTTTCTCTGTGTACCCTAGACTTGGCATTAATGCTAATGAATCCGAAATTTGCAAATGAGACAAGGATGAGGGAAGGCGGGATGTGTGGCACTTGCAACAATCACAGGACATTAAACTGGCTCCCGTCTCCTTTTGATATCGCTCTTCAGACAGCATTTCTCTCTCGCTCTGAGCCACTCATCAATTTTCTGCGCACGTTCTGAAAATGTTTTTGGCGACTGGCGAAGGAGCTGGAGGGTTGAGGATAACCACGAATACCAATTTTGGCAAAAACAAGTGACAAACACCAAAAACAGGACACACAAGATGGACGGAATGGTGAAAACAGGATTATTGGATGGCCAAAAGGGGAACGGGATAGGGGAAAAGGAAGGGGCAAAAGGCCATCGCACTATTTATGGGTGTGTGCCTGTTGTGTGTGTGTTGCGTGTGTGTGTGTGTAGAAATTTTTCGGGCCAATAAGTCACACACCAATAAAAACAAACAAACTGGCAAACGGACAAACAACAAACCAGCAGGAAGACAAACAAACAAACAAACACGGGAATCCAAGCAGTGAAAGAGGCAAACACAGTTGCGAAATTGGCAACAGCCGGATGCTTTTGTTGGCTACCGTTGTCGATGGCCAAGATCATCGTGACCAGCAGCCAGAAGACAGAAGTCGCGCCGAGCCGTTGTATCCACAAAACTGGCCCAGAACCCAGGCCCAAAATCAGACACGCAACCAGTGATGAGGCACGAGGAAATTCAACTGAAAATTGATTTGAAACGACAAGACTGTGGAGCTAATTAGGCTAAAAACATCAATTAAATAATTTCTACATGAGCTTGGATTTTAAATTGAAACTTAAACTCCAAATATTATATTAAAGAAGCTATTTCAACTTAAAGTATCTGATTAGATACCTCAACAAATGCCTGCCTTTAGAAACAATTCAATCCCAAATGAAATGCTTAGAAGAGTGTTTTTGAAAATGCGGTTCAATAAAGGAAAATTAAAATAGAATATTGAAAATAAATTGAATCATCCCTATCGCCAGAAACTGAAATTTTCTAGAAGTAATAATCATATATAACACATGTATTGGGCATTTTAACGATCGGTTCATTAATCACCTGTTGAGGTGTCTTAAAACATCTAAAAATATACTTTAAAAAAATCGAAAGAGGATGTTCAATGTTCAAACTCTTTTAATTAGATCCCGTGAGACAATTACTGTTAAAAATAATTGCTTATGACTGAGTGTTATTCTTTGATGGTTAAAATTCGTACGCTTAACAAATGTTCAAACACTTTTAATTATATCTGGTTATTCACTTAAAAAGGTTACTTAGATACTTAATTGTTATTTACTGTTTTTGAGAATTGGTGCCATTTGTTAGCTGTGTTATTTTAGTTGCTAAAAATAATTAAAAGGAAATCGAGGGTTAAGCAATTAAATAAAGCATTTAAGAAAAGGCATTCGTAGGAGATTGATTCATCTGTGCGGCTCTAAAGTGCATTCATTCCTTGCCGCAAAGAATTGTATCTGTTTTTCTCTGGCGGCGGCACTCATCTCTCATCGCTAATGGGGATCGACTTGGACTTGGAGTTGGAGTTGGACTGACAACAGCGATGCAACTTGGACCCGATGACCAATTTCAGATTGGCAGCCTTATTTGAGCAGCAGCCTTGTCTATTTCAGAGTGTGTGCGTTTATTTTGCTGCCATATTTATGCGTTCGCAATGCAGACGTTTTTAATGTCTTTCCTACGATGAAGAGAGTGAGAGAGAACAGCAGACTGGTGCCAGCAGACTCATCGAGACATCAAGACCTCCTCTTCATTATCCGCAGCCACAAATTGCATCCAGTGCAATGCCTTGGAGATTTCATTGTTGCCTCAACATATACATACGAGTACATGTATATCGATTCCCGTCTGTATATATGTATGTTTCTTCTCGATGCTGCCGAATTTTGCATAATAAGTGCAACAGCAACATGGACAACCCACAGACCGCAAAAACAACTTAACTGAACAAGAAATCGAACCAAGGCCCAGGGCCCTCAAGGTGGGAAAACTGAACTGAACAGAAAATTGGGTAAAGGAAGTTCGGTTTACCGATTGAATCTGTCTCGATTTAATTGGGGAGTTACAACGAGATGTGGTTGAGCTATGAGGCTTCCAACTGGCCTCAATGGAAGGCTTTGCAAAAGGTTACATCTCCTACATCTAGGGGAGCAATAAGGAGCTACAGTCCTTATGCCTTAAAAGCTATTTGCTAAATTCAACAATAACCTTCTAAACTGAAACTATTTAAATTTAGTCATACTTTTATGACCCAACAAAAGATAAGATGAAAAGAAAACTGAGTCATTATTTTTTTGGTAATAAAAACTATACTTACAAAAGCTTTTAACGCTTTGAATGTCTACTAAATCTTTAATTGCGTTATTAAATTGAGGGATGTACAAATTTGAAGTGCATTATTAAAATGTAGAATGTACAGATTAATACAAAGTAAAAATATTAATAGGTACAAATTCTCAACAAATTTAAATACTTTAGGAAAAATTTGGTGCATCCTTTGTCTATCGCTTGATTTCTGGAAAACTAATCATAGAATTAGTTTGAAACTTTCAGGATGCATTCACCACAAAGAAAACTTTCAATTAATATAATTAAATTTATTGTAAATAAATAAAGACTATTAAAAAACAACAAATAAAGTAACAACATGGAACGTATTATATATATTTATAAGAAATACGCAATCTCTTGGCTTTTTGAGGCATTACTCAGGAAGTAATGTTCGGATTAATATGAAACTTCTAGGATGCATCCGAAAAAAAGAACAAATTTTGAAACCACATGGTTTTTTCTATGGAGACTATTAATAAACAGCAATTTACCAACAAAAAGTAACCTATTATTATATTTCACAAAATTTCAATGTTTAAGAATCATTTGGTAGAAAATATGATATCCCTTGCACTTTTTGAGGTATTACTCAGAAAGTAATGCTCCGATTGATATGAAACTTTCAGGAAGTACTTTCAACCAGTAATGCTTTCATGACCCATAATTTATATCAGTATAAACAACCATAAACTATTGATAAACAACATTTAGTTAAAGAGCTGTAGAAGGAAAAGTACAAAACGACTTTAAAGGGGACTCACCTGATCTTGGGCTTGGGTGGTTGCCACCAGAATTCCGATTAGCAGGGCGCTGAGCATTACGAATTTACCGTTGACTGGAAACAGCGGCTCCATTGTAATCTTCTGCTTTGGTTTCATTTTCCTCTTTGAATTCTTCTCTCGCTGCTGCTGAGTGTTGTCAATGTTGTTGTTGTTGTAGTTGTCAATGGTTTTCCAATTTCGTTTATTGATTTCGAATATAAAAGATAAAACACATATAGGATGTATAAAGCTATTTTATTCGTTATATATTCTCTCTTTTAGCAAGCTCTTTAGAACTGGTTTTACACTAGAAAAATGCTGTTTGGAAACACATTATAATTATTTACGATTATTTATTTGCCAGACACTCTTTTTGATAAAAAAGACACTCGCGATTATTCCCGATTTATCAATTGAATTCCAAGAGAGAGAGAGAGAGAGAGCGACGGCAGCGCGATAGCGGAACAGAGAGAGGCACTGACTGAGCATTAATTAAACATTACACACTGTAAAATTAACAACAATTTATCGAATGCGCGCGCGGCTAAAATCAAAGAAAGACCATAGAGAGAGTGGGGAATAAACAAAACGTTTACGCAGAGAGAACGCACGAAAAAAAGAGACAAGAGAACAGAAGTTAGCAGTATGTGTGCGTGTGTGTGAATTTTTTTAACTCGTGTGGGTGGTTTTTCTTTTTTGGCAGACAAATCAATTTACTTTAGCTAAATCCAATACTTGATACAATTGCCTTTACTCACTCCTTATTTTGTTTTTAGTTTTCCCCAGCGAAATTCTGAGATTTTTCAATTAAGGAATGGAGGAAAGAAAAAAAAAATAAAATAACAACCGCCCACCACTACAACCACACTATACGCTCTCCCACTCTGTCCCAACTCGCTCTTGCTCCCTCTCTGTCTCTCTCTTTCGCACACATGCGGCTATGGCGGCTTCTTTATGTGCCTTTTTCTCTGCTTCTGCCGTTGCCTCTTCTTCTTCTCAGCCAGCCCGTTGTTTTGCTGCGTTTTCCTTTATTTATTTTAACTATTTTGCGCACCTTTTATTTGTATTTACAAATTGCACACACGCGTTGTTTTTTTTTTACACCCGAATGGCGAAAAACACACACGAAATCCCGCAAAAATCCGGACGTGCCTGTTTCGTTCCGTATAAATTTTTCGAATGATTTTCGGCTCTCTTTCGCCAGCTCGGAGAACGTCGGAAACCACTAACGCCTGAGCGCGGAAGACCAGAAAGAATACTGAAGAAGAAGTGTGGTAAAATTTAGTGCTTTTATTTGTACAATGCGTTTTTCAACACTGGCAGAGGTACATTAGTGGCTAAAAGTGTGTGATTTTCAAATGATATTAAAGGTTTTCCTACGGCAATTAAGATCTTTTAAATATTATTGTAATTTTTCTCAGCTCAAAACGCATATCCCGTTGGTCGAGTGTTACCAGGCGAGGTACACTTTTCGAGGCGTTATGGTATTATCAGTCGGAATAAATATTGGCCACACTCATACGCCTTCCTAAGGTGAGTTTGTTTTTCTCTTTTTTCTTTACTTTTTTCTCTTTTTGCGTTGTGAAAATTTGTGCAAATAATTAGAATTGTTGGTTAACGTCTTCAGGCCGATTTCCGGATTTGATGGCCATGGATTTGGTGGACATTGATCAGGTTCTGGACAATCTGGAACTACGCATTGCTGCCGACGAGCAATTGAGCAGGAATGCAGCTGCAGCGGCGATATCCGGAGCTGCAGCTCGCCATTTGGGCGATGGGGCAAGTGCAGGCGCACCAGGAGGAGTGGGTGGTGCTGTGGGAACGGCACCAGAAGCTGCAGTAGGGGCCGGGGCAGGAAAACCACAAGGATTAAGTGGAGGCACGGGAGTACAAACAATTCCCGTAGCCACCTCGCAGGTTAATCCAGCAGGATCAGGACCTCCTGCAGTTCCCCAATCCGCCAAGAGCTTTGTGGGCGTCTCGCAGGTCTTTAACAGCCTGGACGACTATCGCAACAATGTGAAATCGCTGGAGGTGGACGCCCAGCTGCCCAGCTACGATTGGCAAACGGAACCGGAGCACGAGGATGACTTGAACAAGTTCAGCGAGCAGCCACGAAATAAAATCCTTGGCGAAACCACGGTCTCATCCTCTGAATCGCTGACCACATCGTCCTGCTCCACCTTCTCCTCGGGCCCCTCACCTGTCAGCAACGGCAGTCACTCCGAGGAACTGACAACGCCGCCGGAGAGCGACAAACCCAGTGCACTGCAGGTTCTGCCTCCCGAAGAAGTCAAAGATGAGGTCAAGGAGCAGGAGACCCAGCAGGAACAGGCGAAAGAGCAGCAGCAGCAAGAGACTCTGGAGCCGGAGCTGGCCACGCCAAATATGGAAGACCTGGCCGTGGGTCTGTCATCCATTTCCATCACCGCATCAGTCACAGAATCCCAGTCCATGCTGCCTGGCGAGGTAACCGCCTCCTCCGTGTTGGGTCAAGTGCTGCAGGAACTCTCCGAGGAGTCCTCGTCGTCCACCAGAGAACCCGAAACAGAGATGACCAATGGCATAGAGGTGCCTGCTCCAGCAGCAGTAAGTATATGATGGAAAAACCCAAAAGAAATGCCCAGTAAAACCCATTAATCCTCTCCAGGCCAGCGCTCTGCCCAGGCTACCTCCGCCGCAAAGAAAGGAGCAGGAGCAGCCGCCTCAGCAACAACTCCAACCCGACTATGATGACGACGACGATGACCCACAGGTGCAGCCTAGACGCAGCCAACCGGTGACCTTCTGCTCCACCATGGACGAGATTTCCGACACCGAGCTGGACAGCATGCTGCAGGAAATGGATGCGGATGATAACCAGGAGGGAGGTGATCAGGAAATGCCCGAGGATGAGGAGAAATCGGCAACAGCATCGCCAGTGACCGAAGAGGAGTCCGTACGCATCCTCTCCGACGAACAGGAGACGACCTCCAACGATCAGATGAACGTGGACAACTTTTCGCAGGCCTCCACAGTGGAATTTGCCGATCTGAAGCCGCCGGAAGCCGCCCCGGTTACAGCAATGGCCGAGGATATAGCCTCCAGCTTTGACAGCACCGAATCGGACTCCCTTTCGGGTCGAAAATTCGACGAAGAAGAGCAACAGGAGGTGGAGAAGGAACCGGAGGATGCCAGCCTGGCCACCGATGCCCTGGAAACACAAGAGCAGCGTCCCCAGCGACCTCAAACCCTCGACTTGAATGGTTGTCAGGCGGCGGGAAGTCTGACGCCCTCACAAGAGGAGACACCCGATAATCAGACAACAGACGATCGTCAGCTGGCTGAGGGGTCTGAGGATGCCGGACCAGGGGCAGCAATGGCAGAAGCCGGCGTAATACCCGGCGAAGATGACGAGGAGAGTCCCATTTACGAGGCCGTGGGCTACAGCGATCCGCATGCCAATCTGGGCAAGGTGCCGCCCATTTGGGTGCCCGACAACATGGCCGGGCAGTGCATGCAGTGCCAGCAGAAGTTCACCATGATCAAGCGTCGTCACCATTGTCGCGCCTGCGGCAAGGTCCTCTGCTCCGTTTGCTGTTCGCAGCGTTTCCATTTGGAGTTCGCCAACGAGCCGGAATCTCGCGTTTGCGTCCAGTGCTACATGATTTTGTCGGAGCGTCAGGCTACCGGGTCGAGTTCGGGTGCAGTCCCAGGCTCCGCGCTGCCACCGACACCCATGCGTTCGCCGAATCCGAATAATCCCATGGAATACTGCTCCACGATCCCGCCGCATCGTCAGGTGGCCTCGACCCCAGGTGCACCACCGCCCAGCGTTATTGTGCCCGTGGGTGTGCTTAAAAAGACCGATGGTAGCTCCTCGAACTCCTCCAGTTCGGATGGGAAGAAGGGTGCTCGAAAGCGAAAGTCGGTGATGTTCAGCGATGGCATAGCACCAGGCAGCGAACTGGCCAGCACCATGGAGCAGCAATGGGGCGAGGCAAAGCAGGCAAGGAGAGGTCTTTCGAGGAGTAACTCGGGTGCCAATCAGAAGCCGCCAACGCCGGCCACCGAGGAGCCACCACGCAGTATTGATACCAGCTCAACGTTGGGCCTGGTGGCGCAACTATTCCGTGGCTCCATACCGCCCAGTGCAGCAGCGGCCACCCTGACAGCCACCGAAGCGTCAAGTGGTAAGAGAGTTTGTTTTGTAGATTCCCTGCAAGGCTTTTCTTTATCATTTCGGTGGTTTCTTGCCCCCCCCAGGTAACCGCTCTTCAACCCCAGCTCAGACCTCGCCGCGTCGCAAAGCGGAACCTGTTCGCAATCGCAAGCTGCCGCCCAATGCGGACTCTCAAGGTTGTTACCTGCCCCCCGAGGAGAATGGCCTGCCGCCCATCTGTCTAAGCAGCAAGGAGGGCGGCGGCGAGGTGGACTACAAGGTGGTGCGCAACGATGGTTCGCTCCTGGAGAGATTGCAAGGCGAAACGCTCAAGTTTATTGTGAAGAACAACTTTTTTGTGCTGGTCAAGGTGGTGAACAGTAAGTAGTCTTTATATCCTTATTCTATATCCCACTTCTTAACCAATTTATGGGCATCCATCATCCCCCAGTGAGCTGCTGCATGAATCGTTGGGTGCTGAACTTCACCACCTCGGGACTGCATCATATGGGCAGCGATGAGTTGATCATTCTACTGGAGATAAAGCCACCGAAGCAGGGGGAATCGGTGAGTGGCGAGGTAGCCCTGCCCAAGGATGTGTTCCAGCATCTGTACGAGATCTATGTGGAGGCGGAACAGGCCCGATCAAGCACCCACGAGTTAGCCTTCACCAGTCCGCATAGTGCCAACTTTTTGGGTTCCCGTGAGCATGGCGGCTTCATCTTTATCCGGCCCACCTACCAGTGTCTGCAGGGTGTGATAGTTCCGGATAATCCCTATCTCGTGGGCGTGCTCATTCATCGGCATGAGGTGCCCTGGGCCAAGGTGCTGCCTCTACGCTTGATACTCCGTTTGGGCGCCCAATATCGATACTATCCGTGTCCCCTAATCTCGGTGCGTGGCCGGGAGTCTGTGTATGGCGAGATTGCTCAAACCATTATCAATTTCCTGGTGGATTTCCGTAACTATTCCTACTCTCTGCCCGCCATCCGGGGACTATATATCCACATGGAAGATCGGCAGACGACGGTGATTATTCCAAAGTATCGGCAGCAGGACGTAATCAAGGCAATTAACGATGCCAGCGATCATATACTGGCCTTTGCCGGCAACTTCTCAAAGGTGGCCGATGGGCATCTGGTGTGCATGCAGAACATCAACGACGATCGTTCCGAGATGTACTCGTACTCCACGCAGGCCATTAATATCCAGGGCCAGCCGAGGAAGATCACCGGGGCCAGTTTCTTTGTGTTGAACGAATCCCTGAAGAGCAGCAGTGGCCTGTCCGGAAAGTGTAGCATCGTGGAGGATGGATTGATGGTGCAGATAATGCCCACCAAAATGGAGGAAGTGCGCCAGGCGCTGCGCAATCAAACGGACATTGATATCGTGTGTGGACCCATCGAAGCCACCGACGATCAGAGTGAGATTGTGAGCATCAAGTGGGTGGACAACAATCGGGACATCAATGTGGGGTGAGTGGGGAATCGGAAAGAACTTCTCATTCAAATGGAAAGAGACTAAGTTTTGTATTTGTTTCACAGAGTTAAGTCACCCATTGATGGCCAGCCCATGGATGGCATCTCGAATATGCGCGTCCATGCCAGCTTCAACTATTCCAATGCCAACTATGCGATCCGCCTGAGTGATATATACATTGTCAAGGTGAGTTCGGAACGCATTTACACATTTTTCATATGGATTTTTCTTTAATTTCTGGTTGAAATTGTCTTTTGTGGGTTTTCCGAAAGAAATAAGTTCGGATGTACAAGAAAAGGGGAGAAACGGAAGATTACAAAAGCCCACAAGTTCTACTTTAAGTGCTGTTTTTGTTATGGAGCTCCTAATTGAAATGACAGAGCCCAACCATGCTTTAATTCGTAGAGGGGCACGCAGTGGGTCTTTTTGCTCCCATTGCTCCTTGCTTTATTTGCTTTTTAATATGTAAAAGAAGCGACGCCACTGTCTGGCTCTCTTTAATAATAATATCTCACTAATTAAATCAAATCCCTCTCCCAACAGTGCGAGGAATGGTATGCCACAAATGGTGGTAACTATGCGGACATTACCCGGATTGCCGAGCAACTCGCACGCAGCGCCTCAATGGCTCTGCTGCCATTCCTTGATCTGCTGGCGGCGGCTGGCATCAACAAGCTCGGCCTGCGAGCCACTCTCGACCAGGAGAATGTATGTTGTGTTGATCCTACAAAACCCTTTGGGCATTTCCCTAACTTTCTTCTTCTCATAGGTCGGCTATGAGGCCGGAGCTCGGGGCTCAAAGCTGCCGCCGCTGTACATGAACGCCCTGGACAATCATCTGGTGGCGACGCTCCATGGCGAATCGTCGGGCATTCAGGATCCCATAATTATCGAGCTGGTCTTTTACATACTGAATGCCTGATTTTAAGTCCCCCACGTAGTGCAATTCTCTAAACTCTTAACTCTTATCTCCCCCCTTCGGACACGAACAAAAAGCTTACAATAATTATACAAGAGAGAGAGAGAGCCCGACGACAAGGAGTGTGGATGATGGATTATCTATAGTTGTATTGTTGGATCGCTCAGTTAACTGTGTATATATTTAAGTAGCTTAACGATTGGTTCTTCTCTTTTTTTGTCTCTCACACGTACTCTACAATAATCCCTCCCTATATATGTGTTATCCCTGAATTTTATTCCTTTTGAGTTTTCATTGAAAGTAAAAAGTAACTAAGAAGAAGCCTAAATATATATATATTTGTATGTGATGTTCTTTAATATGCTTTACACACCATTTACCATTCGAGTATATAGAGATCTACATACGTATGCTATCTATATACCTATATGAATAACGAACTATATAAAAACTGTTGAATAAATTGAAGTGTTTTTTTGTGGGGGAAATTAGAAATGAATAATATCGATATCGATTTCACTGTATCGGTATGCTATCAAAAGACTAATAAATAAATCGTTATTTCGCGATATATGCTCGATAAATCTGTATTCAGTTTGGTTCAGACCAACTATAATCAGTAAATAAGAGAAATAAATGAAATAAAGTTTGTCAGATATATTTTCGATAGTCTGCATATTTTAACTTTAAATTCGATTTTTCTGATATTCTAAATTTTGATATTTTGTACTCTTTGCCAATTTCAATTATATTGAGCGCGACATTTCTGTATAAATCGATATGTTGCGGTATATGTGAGATAAATCGATGTTCTGTTTGATATATCTGAATAATATAATCAGTAAATAACTTAAATGAATTTAATTATTAATTTTCAGATTTATTTTTGATAAAATTGATTATTTAAATTAAAATGGGATATTTTTCGATTTTTTAAATTGCGAGATATTAAACTTTAAGGCAATTTCGATTAATTTAAGGGCGATAAACCGATATTTTATTAGATGTATCTAAACAATATTGCTTCTAAATAAGACAAATGAATTAGATACAATTTTTAAGATATTTTTTCGATACTATTGATATATTTAATAATTAAAGTTATAAAACTTTACTATAACTTCAATGTATAATTTTTCAATAAATCATATCGGACTTTGCTCCTTCATATATGTACATATATTCCCAGGGTAAATATAAAATAGATAACAAAAAACAATCACTTTCCATTGTTGTTAAATTATTGGTAGCAATTCTTTATTCAGTTTAAAGTGTGTTCCAATTGACTTTGTCGTGTGTGGGTGTGTGTGTGCCTATGTCTGGATTACAAAATATCATTACAATATGGTGTAAATATCGTCACGAGGCGTCGACACTCGCACAGAACTTAGTCACAACTTGTATCGAATATAACAACCTATAAATGTATATAAAAATGATGTTCATTCTCTCTCGGATTGTACATAATTTAAACTACGTCTAGAACCGGGGGGAGGGACGTACAGACACACAAAATATATAAACTGATGAACTCCTCTCTAATGTGGGTTGGATGTTTGGATGCTGATATGTATGCTATATACAGAATGACATCGCGAATTATCAGTCGCACTCGATTTATTGCCGGTTCATCTGTTTTTTTTGTATATTTTTTCTTTTTTATTTTGTTCTGTGTTTGTATATATTTGTGTATATAACTTAAGCACTCGTGTCCCTCTTCGATGTATTATTGCGCAAACACCAAAAAATAAAACCCCCGAGAATGTGAGCCATTCGTTGGGCCCTACAGCTCGTCGTGCTTGGGGCCGGAGAACTCGTCGTGCGAGATGTAGCCGTTCTTGTCCTTATCCTCGTGCTGGAAGATCTCCTCCACCAGCTTATCGTTCTCAGCGAGCATGTTCTTCAGCTCCGAGGAGTCCTGACCCTCGACGGCGGTCATCTGCTTCTTCAGATACTCGCTGACCTGTTGGGGAATATTATTTGTATGTTTTTAATTAAGATTATTATGTTTTATAATATGTTAGCAAAACGAAAAGTAATTATTTTTTGCGGCAGAAATAATTTGAGAATACATTTGATATATTTATATAATCACAGATTTTATATTTAATATTTATAATAAGGTAGCAAAGTCCTGCGAAGATTTATTGGAATGGTGAACGAAGGAAACGCTTGTGAACTACGAAATGATCTTTGCGTGAGCTTCTCATATAGTCGAGTCTTTTTTTTTACGTATATTAAAGCTTTAATAATTTTTATAATATTTTTACACCTTTGAAAAAGTCAGGGTATCAATAAAAATAATTAATTTTTATTACTTAATTACATTTTTGATCAGTTTTACCGCCTCCCCCTATATAATCAAGAATAATCATTGCGAGAATCCCATCCCCTATGATTAAGTAAGCATTTTCTAAAAAATATTCAAAAAGAACTATTTTTTTAAGTATATTTTTGATATAAAAAGCTTACGTAATAAACTCCTCAGGTAATTAAAGCTCCCCCTAGGTAATTATATAATATATGCACATCCCCCTACAGGACATTTCTTAAATAACTCAGAAATAGTATTAGCAAAGTTGCGCGGTATTTAAATATTCAAATACTATCCCCCAACAGGATGCTAAAATATATGAATCTCTTTAATTTAATATCTGTGATAATTAAACATCAAAGTAAACCCTCATTATTTCTGCTGAATTGTTAGTAACTTGCACCCGAACCCAACGGATATTTCAGTGTAGAGAGAAGACATGGAATATATAACAAAAGTGCGATCCATACATAGACGATTACCTCTTCGCGACTCAGCTGCTTGTCGGCGTTCTCATCGATCTCCTTGAAGACATTCGTGGTGGCCGGAGCGTTGCCAATATTGATCAGTTCCACCTCGAAGACGAGGGTGGCCTTGGGCGGGATGACATTGCCGGCACCCTGATCGCCATAGCCCAGCTGGGGAGGAATGGTCAGCTTGCGCTTCTCACCTGTTGGAAGTTACAGAACAAAAATTTCACTTTAAAGGATTTTTTTGAGTCAAATTTTATCAGCACTTACCCACGCACATGTCGAGCAGACCCTGATCCCAGCCCTTAATCACCTGGCCGGCTCCCAATTGGAATGTGAAGGGCTGGTCGCGGTCGAAGCTGCACAAAAAAAAAAGGTAGATTCAAATTGTTAGATGCTTGTTAGCTGCAAAGTTTCAAGTGCTGCCAGGTGTCGCTGGGGGAATCACCATAAACCGAAACAATTCATCATTTCTTTATGTCTCCTTTTCCCTCTCCTTGGTTTCTTTTTTTTTCGAGTCTATAAAATTATTTATTTGATGGTCTTGCTAAGCGAATTTACTTTAATTTGTTAAGCGTACAAAAAAAAAAAAGGGGGAGGCCTGCTCAGGTATGCATGAGAATGTCGCGCCTTGAGCTTGATGTATGATGTGGCACAGTTGCAAGTTGTATTGGGCACGCCAAGGAGCCCATTTGATGATGAT
Organism: Drosophila parvula; assembly: GCA_018904695.1. Classification (NCBI taxonomy): domain Eukaryota; kingdom Metazoa; phylum Arthropoda; class Insecta; order Diptera; family Drosophilidae; genus Drosophila; species Drosophila parvula. Next base: position 32,052 of record JAEIIG010031624.1, read on the forward strand.
TATGATATATAGAAATGGTAACCATCTCAGGTCTGTGGGGGTTAGATGGCAAAATGTAGCAATAAACACATTGTAAAATGTCTTTTATAGGCTTAGGTTTTGAGTGGTGTGTTTTTTTCAGCGAATTTTATATTAAGGGTTGGCTAAAATAACAAATTTATGCACTCTTTATGGCATAATTCAATATTCATTAAGCTTTCGGGGTTTATACAGGTTTAACTACGTTTTTAGAAAAGTCAGGGACTTTAATATTCATTTTAAATTAGTTGGTGTATATCATATTGCTAAAAATAAAGTTTTAAGCGTTGTTAAAGTATTTTATTTAAAGAAAATACTCAGTCAGTGTTTAGACAAAGAAAAACTTTACTTAAAACCTATTATAGCTGGTAATATGATTAATATTTGTTATAACATATAGAGTTAAGTGATAAGGTTCCATAAAATATGAAAATAAATTAAAAATATGATTACTATTTGATATAACTTATAGAGTTCAGTGATAAGGTTCAATAAAATATGAAAATACATTTTTTTTATCGAAGAAATAAATACAAATCTCACTAAAGTACAAATTTATTTGCCTTAAAACCCTAAAACTCCTTATTAACTAGACTTAAGCCTTGAAATTTCTGCCTATTTTTCCATCTAATATTTTTACTATAATCTTAGATATTTTCCCCTCCCCAAAATAATATATTTATAACCTTAAATCTGCTATTTCAACTTTATTTAAATTTTTGGCTATCATGTAGAGGCTTCCGAAAAAAATGTTTGCTGAAGAACTTCGAACCAGCTCTCCCGAGATCTGAACTTGGCAATTGAAATGTGTCGCCTGGGCCTTCTCCACTGACTGCAGGGAAAGTTTTTCAGCATTTTCTTCTCTTTTTTTTTTGGCAACTCTCCTGTTGTGCATCATTATTATATTATTATTGTTGTTTGTTAAGAAAGTTCCCCGAGTTCAAGTGACGCGGGTAAATGTTTCCTTCAACTTGTAGGAGAATCAAGCTTAAAAAATCCTCGGGACGAGACAGATTATTGCAGTTGTGGAGCGGAGAGCGGAGAGCGGAGAGCAAGGAAACAAATGATTAACCAGGAGTCACCCAGGATTTCTAGGGGTTGGGGCCAAGGCGCGGCGCTTGTCTGTTAAATATTTTATGGGCATCTCCTGGGCATTTTGCAAACATTTTTACATGCTCCGGCTGTTGTTTCAAATACGAGTTCAAGTCACAAACGATGATGGGGGCCCAGCCAGCAAGTAGCAAGTAGAGAGGAGGAGATGTGGAAAGTGGAGTGGCAATGCGGCAAGTGGCATGCGGATTGCCGCTGAATAATCCACCCAACCAAAAAAAAAAAAAAAGAGAAAAAAAACACACAGCAGCGGTTAAGTGTGACTCTGGAGCGTAACCAAAGTGTCGTCGTTGGCGTCGCGGACGTTCCTGCCTTTTTTGTCGCCGGCTTTCGCTCAAGTGCAAATCTCCTGATGAAATAAAAAAGCGTAAAAAATTTGCCATTCCCATGTTTCCTATGTGTGCTTTTTTCTGGGATTACGCCGGGAAGACACCTTTCGGTTGTCTTTATTTCGGTGTCGCGCTGTCGTCTGTGGCTGCTGTGAATTTTTATTGCATTATTTTCCATGAATTTCTAGTAATATGTGAAACATTTTATGGTGCCTCCCTTTCTTCTCACGCTGCTTCTAAGGTCCTTTATCCTTGGAGTGCTTACATCCTAAGTCACGCTAATTTATGCGATTTTTTTAGGTTTTCAAGGAGCTCTATATATGGTTTTGTTTATTTCCTAGATCAATGTAAAGTTAGGCAAAGATAGGAAAGTGGAAAGAGTAAATTCTTTAGGATAAGATAAGATAAAATCATTTTTCTATAATAAAAAATACAAATTCCATAACAAACCACATAACTTTATTATTTTATTTGAACTGACTACCTTTTTTTAACATTTGAAACATTATTCTATAATTTCCTGTGTTTTAAATATTTTTACCACCTTGTATAACTTTGTATCCTAATAATTTAAACAAAACTCCATATGAAAATCTGAAATATAATATTTATAATCCTTTCTCTATATTAAATAATACAAATTCCATATTGAATCCCTTAACATTGTTATTTTATTTGAACTAATTACCTTTTTATAATATTTGCAACATTATTTTACGTTTTTCTGTGTTATAAATATTCACCACCTTATATAACTTTTTCCCTTAATATTTTATACTAATTTCCAAATGAAAACCTTAAATTAAATATTTAATTTAATTATATACCTTCTCATTATATTTTCTACATTAATCCAAATTTTTTTTTATTAT
>JAEIIG010031629.1:0-14095 GCA_018904695.1 Drosophila parvula
AAATAAATAGCGTTATGATTTCCTCTTTCTCGTCGATCATGTTGTCAAGTGCGATGACAGAATTGATTAGATCAAGTTTTCCTTTTTTATTTCCGGCAATATCACTCATTTGAATGATGTTTCCTTAATTTTTTGTTTTGAACAAACACTTCAAATGCAAACAAAGCCAGACCAGCTGTTCGTGCCATTTACATGTCGCCCGAGAATGTAGGATGTAGCATTGGAATCGTCAAAATGAATGTAACCAAAGAATGTAGCAGTGGAATGGCGCTATAAGACATCTATGTTTGTCATGTTTTTTTCCATAACAAAATATTTGTCCGTTGTTAGTGTTGTGGCCCTGTCAACCTTGCGTCAGCTTCTCCCGGCATTATACGTTAGTATAACTAACATATTAGTTTAATTTCATTTACCTGTTTGCAGTTTGCTTACAACGATTGTTCACAAGACCCACCTGGAAATAAAAGTCAGTGTTACCCATTTTGATAATTTTTTTTTAATTAAACCAATCTAAATCTTTGGTAACACTGGTTCTTGAGAAAATTAATTGGCAATGGGAGTTGTACGAATTTTTGTAGAAATCTCCCATATGTAGTATTTTGGAATTTATTTAAATTTTCGGAATTTTTATTTAATTTTATTCTGTTTTTTTTTTATTTCTAAAATTGCTGTCGATAATCAAATGTATTGGGTGTAGATTGTAAATTGTAGAAATGTAGATTTTCTTGAATGTGGAAAGTGACGAGCCAATAACCAGATGAGCCTTTTAAGGACAGGTCTTTAATCCGAGAATCTCCTCGGTGTTATAAACTTTTTTTGCTTCCTCCAAAGTCCAAGCCTTGGACATGATCCCTGGCTGCAATCCACCAGCAGGCCACCTCGACGTTATCGACAAACTTCTGACAAGCAAATCCCGTGACTTTTTTGAAGTGCACCCATTCGCTGATAAAATTGTTTACCGTCATACGAAGGTCAGCTTCAGGTTGGATGTTTGTTCGAGTTGAATGCCCTTGTGTTCGTTGTTTACGTTTTCATAGTGAATTGTGAAATTATCAGAGTTGCACCGAAAAAAGTCCATCCAATTTAGATGGCGGACTTACTGAGAAATACCCGGAACGACAAAAGCTTATAGACAACCCGTTCAATAAATGGTGGATGGATCTCTGTGTGAAGAGGCTATAGCCGTATAGGGAACACCGAACATTTTACATACAAAATGTAGGATATTATTCCTGTCGATGTCAGCGCTGGGCTTTGGATTTCAAATTAGTGATGCTGAAAACATTGAAGTATCGAGCATCGATGTTTTTTTTAGCGATGTTTTCCGAGGTTTTTCGATGTTTTTGTCTCTAATTTCACAATATTACGTTATTTGTCGTTACTGCAAAAATATAGTCGAAATGCCACAGTTAGTATACTTTTTAGTTTAAAATGGATATATATGACAATTACACATTCCAGAATAACGACAAAGACTAGCTGGTGTTGGAGATACTTCACAAAACTTAACAACTTAACTTAACTTAAGTGTTCCATTTGCGCAAAAGAATTAAAAACATCAGGAAATACGACGAACATGCAAGACCATCTGCGCGCAGTGCATAAAATAAGTAAAGACGATATGGAAAAGAATGAACCAAATGGGATTGCATCGCAAATTTCAATTATGCAGAGTTTCGGGAATGTATCAGAATTCGGCATCAATGGCCAAAAAACGAAACAAATAAACGATGCTATTGTGTATATGATCACAAAAGGTATTTAACCGTTTTCAATATTAGACAACGAGGGATTCGTACATTTGATGAAAACGATTGCACCACGTTACAAAATACCCTCGCGTGCTACTGTAACGAAATGGGTGGACGATAAGTACATCGAATTGAAGGAAATCAGCAATGAAAATAAAAAATTATAATTATTATGGAGGCTTGTTTGAAGTTTATACACAACAATAAAATAATAGAATGAAGCATTTTTTAAATTTATTACAAAATTCAGCGATGCATCGAACATCGACCTTATTTTAGCGATGTTTTCCGATGTTTTCTTTTATACCGATGTTAAGTGATGCATCGATGTTCTATTTTGAAAGCACCGACGGACATCGACATCGAGGTTTTCCGTCCAACTTGCATCACTATTTCAAATACTGTAATTTACATTTATGTTCTTTTCTCAAGTGTTTCAAATAAAGATATATGTATATATTTACATACATATAACCGTAACTGGAAACAAATTTATATTATAATAGAAGCGTATCAGTTAAGATATTTTATATTGGAAGCAATTTTAATAAAATGGATAAAAGTGTGCTTGAATGGAAAAAAGCGAACCTTTTCAACACATTACCATTTACAAAATGTCCAAATACGACAAGCATAACGTGTCATTGCGTTAGCGTAACGAATACAATAGCTGAACAAAAGAAAATAACAATAGTGCTTTGCGACCAACACGGAAATATACATGTATATTTTTCAGATTGGGAATGTGTTTCCTTTAAATCTCTACCGAGAAGCGATACAATCAAACTTTGTGCCCTTACATCAAATAGTTGGCTTCTAACTGCAACACAGGATGCAAATTACCGGCTTTATATCGATCTATACGATATACGAAGATTAACAAAAAAGCAAGATGCTCCAATTATTGCATCTGCATTATATTCTCATGTTATAAGCACTCCTTCATGTATGGCTGCTGAAGTCGTTGATGAAAAAATACTTGCCGTGGGTATTGGCTTTGCAAATGGTGATATTGTGTTGCATTATGGAAAAGTTACCAGAGACTTCTCTGCAAGTATTTGCCGACACACTATATCTGGAAATCCAATAATTGGAATACATTTCGACCAGCTGTCTGATATATCAACTCAAAACATGTTTATAACATGTACTTATGGGGTATATTGTTTTCTTTTAAAAGACAAATGCTGTATTGATACAAAATTCATACTTGATAATGATAAAAGCCACTACAATCATTGTTGCACAATGCGTAAAAGTGTTTACGGGAATTTCCATGAGTCAATGTTGGTAGTTGGTCGAGAAGATGCTATGTACTGTTATACGCGTGATGGAAGGGGACCATGTTTTGCTATTGAAGGAATTAAAAAATGCCTACATTGGGAGGGGGATTATCTTACCATCGTCGTCAAACCAATGAAATCCCTTTTAAAACAACGTACCTCGTCATTGATTGTTGTGGATACCGATAATAAAATAATAGTATTTTACAGCCAAGTTCAAGAAGTGTTTTGTACAACCAGTGCAAATGATTTGCTCTTTATACTAAGTTGCAACAAGGACTACGCATTAATTCTAGAGCAGCATACTATGAGTAAAAAAATTGGTCTTTTAATTAACCAAAATATGTATGAAATCGCATTGAGGTTTTTAGATCGAGAAGGTTGTGCTTCATCCCCAGAGGCTGGTTTGGTGCGATTTCAATACGGAAATCATTTACTACATAGAGGCGAAATTAGTAGAGCTGTTCAAGAATATATTAAAACAATTGGATTTATAAAGCCATATGATGTAATTTCAAAACTTCTTTCTTCTCGATATAATGATTCCCTTAAAGATTATTTACTTGAATTAAAAAACATAAAGACGTCGAGTCATTATATAAATCTTATTGAATGCTGCCTTAAACGTAATCAATTGAAACCTGACATTGAGCTGTTAAATCATCCCGAGACAACAAGGCTCATGGATTTAATACAGGTTGTGAGATTACCAAAAATATATTTTGAGCCTACTTTGGGAAATCAATGTGACTTTAAAGAAGTAAATCTATTATATCGCATTTTAGAATATGCAGATGAGCGAAAACTGAATGATTTCTATACTTTGTTTAAAAATAATGGAAATCATTTGTTGGAAATATTTGATTCAAAATCCAAAAATATTCTTAGTTTTCTTTACATCTTATCAGAACAAAGGGAGTATTGTGCAAGCATGTTGTCTAAAATTATTAGGGAGTATCCCACTTGTGAAGAAAGGGTATATTATTATTTACTTGTTTTGTACCTTGAACTATGGCGTGTCAACAAGATTAATACAAGTTCAGTCCTAGACTTTTTGAAAAATAATTCCCTACGGTTGGAAAAGGTTTTAATCATATGTAAACTTAATTCATTTTCAAGTGAAATTGGGGAAATGCATTATAAAAAACCGAATGATGACACTTTTACAAACAACGCAGTCAATAAATGTATAAGTAGACTAGTTGAAAATAATCCAGAAGTTGATTTTAAATTGAATGCAAGTAAGAAAACATTTCTTATGATGCTAAAGAAGGCGTGCACAAATGATTCAATACAGACATTGGAGCTTAAGCCTTTGTTCAAAGAAGAAATAATTCGTAATATAGTAGATTCGAAAAAAGAAGTAAAAATAATTCAGAATTTTAATAAAACGCTTAAAAATTCAAATTTCATACTTTCTCTTTATACAAACAATCCAATCGAATTTCGAAATGATACATGTGATATCTGTCGTCAAACCTTAAATATGCAGTCCATATATTTTCTTTGTCAACATACATTCCATAAAGAATGCTTAAACTATAATAAAAAATGTAAAGAGGATTTAGAATGTGCCATTTGCAATGGAAGATTAATTTCTCTAAAAGAAAAAGACCAGCAAGTATGTAATTCAGACTCTTTTAGTATTATTGCTTTGATTGCAAAATTAGTGGCTGTAGGAACAATAAAAGTGGAAAATGAAACAGCAATTCTAAAATCACTTAATCATATTATAGATACCAGTAATCACAGTGAACATCAAATAAAAAGCATTAAAAACCCATTTGATCCCAATTATAACTTTTAGTAAGATAAATAGTTCAAATATTGTCATTTAGAATCAGTATATATACATTTTATAATGTTTAACAATAAATAAACAAATTACGTTCCTATTTGTATTATATGTATGTTTATATCGACGATTGCAGCGAAAGTATCGTACATATGTCATATGAGATCTCATAAGACATACGACACTCACGGAAATACCTACATATATTATATAGGTATGTATGCATGAATTTTTGCCTTAAACTGCTTCGTATGCCGGCAATGACAATGGGATAACTATAAGGTAAGGATAATATAAATAATAAAAAACTCAAGAAACTACTACAGCTTCAAGAAATGCATTCATACATACATATGTCGGACTTTGTTTTTGCCTTTCTTAATGGATCGCTGAGCACGAGCGACTGTCGTCTGCGGCGAGTAGCAGGCGCCGAAAGCGACATCTATGGTCTAAAGAATCATCCAATATGAAAAAGAGAAAATGCATTAGTTAAAACACAAGTGTCCCGAGGTGTCCGAGTGTACTCAGGTCGCGTTTTTTTTGTCATATTTTTTGCCCGATTAGAAAAATAAGGTTCAAAATAGTACTGCTCAGGATAGCGCTTTAAAGTTGTTGATGCCCATACACCGTACATTAAACTTCGTCCTTAAGTTGTTGATGCCCATACATCGAAAACCGTGACACAATATTCTTATGATGTTGGCCATTAAAGAAAACTAAAATAAAAAAAAACATATAAATTAAAAACACTGTGAATCGACTCCCAAAAATAGACATAATTCACATTCACAACCAAAAACACCATTTTGGCTTTCAACCTGTAGCAGGATACTTATTTATATACGTACTTACATAGTTACTTACCTACGTACTTATATACCTATACTTACTTTATACACATACTTAATTAATAGTTAAGATAATTATACATACATATTGTGCAATACCATTTATAATGTTAAGCTACAGAATAAAATAAAAGGATTGAAATAAAATGGAATGAGCGCACAGTCGCGGGCTACCCGGCGACTCAGCTGCGTCTGCGATCACCGGTGGCATTCCCAGACGAATTTAAGTTGGCGGCGATACCTTCGGCAGCGGTGTTCTCCTCTCCCGCTGATGGCGGTCTCCCTCCCTGCTGTTGTCGTCGGCTCTGTTTCTGCTGGCTCCTCGTTCCAAGTGCGGCTACCGTCGTCTTCTTCTCTTCGTGACGATGCCGACGATGCCTGTCGGTGCGAACTGCTGCTGTCGTCGCCGTCGGTTCTCCTATTGGAGAAGCTGTCATCTTTGCTGTTTCCCCTGTGAATCGTTGATGGTGCGAACTGCTGCTCTGGCAGAACGCGGAAGCAATCTTGTTCCATTTCGCCTTGAACTTCACGCCCTCCATAGGACTTATGGCTCCCTCCGGGGGGTTCAATGCTAGGGCCTTATGGTTCTCGGTGGGCGTTACGCCGCTCTTCGTTAGCCTCTTCGCCTTCTCGTACGCCTCCAACGCATATTCATTGTTTATTAGACACTGGTTTTAAAACTAGCGACCACCTTCAATTAACTCTGTCACTAAGATTGGGCCTTTAATCTAAATTTTTAAATTGGTCACTTGACTTTCAATTTCATAACCAGCATTGTGTTCCTTATTTTCATTTTCATTTTTTCTTACAGTGCTTAAAACTACCTTATTAGTTCCCTTATATTAAAAGGTCGGACTTCTTTTTCAGTTAATCAGCAAATCGATAAATAGTGCAGTTTATGGCTTATTGTATTTCGTTTAATACGCCTTCCCAAGTATACCTTTCAACGTGCTCATAATTTTCCCTACTTTCCCGTTTGCGCGGCTAGCCCCTGTTGTATTTAAATGTAATTGCATGACCTATATGTTGCTAAAATTTTTGAAGACTGCTGCTGTTAAACTTCTACCCTGATCTGCTATGATTCTATTTGGTGTGTCAAACATGGATATTGCCGATTTTACTGCGTCTACATACTTTCACTTTTAACATTTTAGGAAAGGCTAATTCTGTAAAGGCGTTAATCTGGACTATGATATACTACTTTTGATCCCTCTTCCCACCTTCTTATCCCCTTATATTATATCAATGTGAATAGCTTGTCAGGAGCTATCTACTTTTAATATGTGGTTGAGTTTAATTGGTTATTTCCAAATTTCAATTCACAATTTTTTAATTTTTAAATAATGGATGTAGTTCCTTCATCTCGCTGCTGATCAGCAATTAATCGATCGACTGTTATTTCAACCAATGACCGGACTAGGGTGAGCTTCTGTAAGTGCATATATTTGACTGCAACGGATTGCATATTTTACACATTTTATTTTTTAATTTATTAGATAAATGTATTTATTTTATTTCAATTTATAAACAACAACGTATACACAACAAAATGCCGACCATGTAAGTAATTTCGAAAATTGTTTCATAACGTTAAGCACATCTAGCGTTCCTAACTCATACGAATATACGGTTGTGGATGTTTGCTTATTGTAATTTTCGATGACTCTAGGTTTATGATCAATTCTATGAAGCACGGCTTATTAGTTAAAGTTCCTATCATTTTTGCACGCACTTCCCACTGTTCACTTTGCTACTCAAAAGTGTACAACGGTACTCACCGTTGATTTCGAAGTACTAATTGAACCGGCTACGTAGCATAAGTTAGGACGCTTTCTTTCTCGGTTGGCACAAAGCTATAATCGCTCTGGGTACCGGGTATAAAATAAAATAAAGTATTTTTCTCGCCTGCGGTCGGACTCGAACCAGCGATTTGTCGACTCCTTTCCATAGCACGATTGAAACGTTTTCTGGGCTGTCTAAAAGTTATTAGCTAGTAGTATTCTTTAGAAACTCCCATGTTTATTGTCAGATTTTCAGAGAACGATCGGAAAAGTCAATTTGATATCAATTAAATTTAAAACGAAATGCATTATTATAGCTTAGTTATCTCTTATATCATGATGTGCGAGGGCGGAAGTGGGCGTGGTCAAATTCTAAAACAAACTTGAATATGGTTACCGAATTTGGTAGTTCTAGCTCTTAGAGTCTCTGAGATCTTTTGTTTCACACGGACGGCCATTGATTTGGCTGGTGATGCTGATCAAGATTATATATACTCATATAAGAATAATTCTAATTTTCTCCAGTAGACAAGAAGTAATGGTTTAAAAAAACTGCATAGGAGATCTGCGATTGATTGATCATTATTTGCAATCGAATTATTTAATGAAAATGAGTATAGAGCTGTAATAGGCTCGCAATCGGGGTTGACACATTTAGGGTCATACTAGTTTAATAATGATAGTTTATGTATTACTGTGCGTTCATGATGGTAAAGATTGACCCAGCCTTTAAATATTACTACCTATTTAAAGGCTGTGTCAATCTTTACCATCACAGATTGAGAACCGGTAAATTTATGCTTAGAATACAGTCTTGAGTCTACTAAGCCAGGAAGTATTTTTTGTTTATTGACATTGTGAGGACTGTGAAACTAGAACTCCCCACAAATAGGAGTGCAGGGGATAGGAGAGTCCCAGGGCGTTGCAGTCATGCAGGTCTGGACGAAATGGAGATGCCGGGAACGGTCCAACTTTGGACCCGACAGGCCATGGGCAAAGCGGTCGAAAGAGAATAGCCGAGGACTAACGGCGAAGGGAGGACTTAGGACCCGATCGCATACGCCGGACCTTGGGCCATATGGCGTGATCGTGTTCGGACTGGAGCAAAGGGACTGCGGCAAGCTATAAATGAAGGAGGGAGACTCAGGGCGGCACTTGGTATGAGTACGAGAATCAGGTTGAGTGCGTGAAGCGGAGTTAAAGACATTAAAATCGAGTGCGCGAAGGACTCGAGATTGCAAAGCCGATAATTTTTGGACTTGAAGTGGCAAGCCGTCGCAATGCGAATCTGCGATCGAGCGGAGCCGTGCCACGAAGTCTGTCGAGAGACGAACCGGTATTTCGGGACGGGCGAATTTGGTGGGGATACGGATATCCAGGACTCCTTGTGTGGACTCTACGACGGTTGTGGGCGATACACCAGTCCTATCCGCTATCGGCTAAGGTTGTCAAGACAGCCGTTTTACCCGTATCGAGTTCTGGGTGTTGGAACTTTCGGTTCTACCCGCTGACAGGTCTGGTGACGTGAAGTCCTACCCACCGAGAGCAGGGTGTGTGGATCTGCAGGTCTGACCCTCAGGGCGCAAGTCGTGCTAGTTCCGTCACGAGACGCAATACTAGCCAATTATACACAATAAATTTTGTGGACGAGCACAAAATATCTGCTGAGCTGGCCGCGCAGATCCGTCGGGAGCCAGCTACAAAATCAGCTCGTTACACCTGGCGCCCAACAGTGATTGTCTGTCCAGCTGAAACATCCAGAAAAATTCGAAAGGTTTGCGCCACAAAGCATAAGGCTACGCATGGATTTCAGCAGCAATCAGGAAAACAAAGGGAACAAGCTAAGAAAGGAAATTAGAAGATATGACTACGCCAATGTCGCGAAACAAGTAATGGAATGGTCGTTTCGTTGGAACTCCCAGAGCAGGTCGAGAGGAGTGCGATCATCTGCGAGGATCGGAGTGCGACAAAAAAGGAAGACCCGGTACACTTTAGCGAATTAAAACCACAGGAAACGGAGCAAGGCAGTGAGAGGATGTGGAGGACTCCAACAACAAGGCCTGCAAAGAGGTGAACACGGATGGAACCACCAGGGCGAAGGACTCCACAATTAGTGAGCAAGAACCACAGCGAAGGTCGAAAAGGGTGCGTGAACGGATGAGGGTGGATAATATGGCCCGGCGAAGGACTCCAATGTCAGCAAAAGAATAGTGGAATTAAAAGTGCACAAAGAAAATTATAATAAAAGAAAACAAAATATAAAAAATATGTATATTTATTATTATTAAATAAATTAAATAAATAAATAAATAGAATATAAAAAGATAAAAAAAAACATTAACATTGAAAAACATAAGCCGGGAAAGTGGAGAACGCTGGGAGAAGTATAGCAATAGAATGGCGGACGAGGAAAACCGAGGTTACGTGCGAGCGCGTGACAAGAAGATCGGTTTTTCAGAAGTTGGGATTCAAAATGAGCAGCCGCAATATATGCACAATCAGTGGGAAGGTGGCTGGCGAGTCAGGGCTACAGCCTCGGCAAGAGGAATACGTTCTGCAACTGCTGGCGTAGTCGTTGGTCTCGTGGTCACCTTTTCCAATACCGATATCGTCGGACTCAGAGATGGAGCAGACGGCTCCCGCCACTACGGCAGTGACGACGGAGGTCTTCTCCGATGAGTTATCCTCAAGACCTCAGGACCGCATTCGGAGTGTTGTGTGACCGTATGGGAGGATCACCAGCGTGTATATGATGCCGGATCCGGATCCAGAACTCGGAGAGATGGCTACAACCCCGGCAGGTGCGAGTGATCGAGGAGGGCTTCGGAGTCACCACTCGAGGAGGCCAAGTGGCTGCAGCCGTTGGCGAGTCGGCCGCAGTCAAGGCGCGAGTCGTCAATATCGTTCCGGTGCCGTCCATCGCTCCAGCCGTGCCAGCCAACCGACGGGACTCGCTGGAGAGGGCACAGCAGAAGGCACTGGAGAGGTGAAGTGGAACGACGTGGAGAAATAAAAGGCGGCCCTGTGGGAACTGGTCGACACAACAATGGAGGAACAGACGCCGCAAACCGATGCGAGGGACGATAGCGGGGTTAGGGCCCCTGGATGTGGGCCAAGCCGATGGCCAGCGCTGCCGAAGTAATGATTCTGGAGTTCTGCCCAGAGTTCGGGGTTGAGCTGGCGCGATGTTTGAGGCCATGGCGTCCAAAATCGGCAAGAACAGGCAAGGCCGGCGAAACCAGCATGATGATGAGTTGCAGTCAGGACAGTGTGGTGTCCAGCCCACCGTATGTCTTTCCAGTCCGCTAGGTGGCGAAGAAATGAGTAAGGAGGAGAGAATAACTCCATCCATAGAAGAAAATGCAACTCACTGAGCGGCAGTGGTAGGAGGTAAGGGCATGGATTTATCGATATCGGAGAGGGAGAACAAAAATATACCGGAAAATTGTGTGACCAGCCACAAAGGAAAATCGGTAGCGATGACCGAGAGAATAGAGACGGAAGAGTTATGGCGACAGTGATCACCGATGGTGTGACCAGGTTTTGCGCTCTTAATTTAGTAATAAATATTAAAGTTTCTTGTTCACTTCGCGTGTGCTTGCAGCTTTTCTGTCTTGGGTATTAATTGTATTTAATCCAATTTAGTTGTGCTACTTGTGTTTGTTTTGCATCTTTTTGCATATTTTTTTGTGCTCATATTTTTAGCCGTTGATTGTGTCGTCGCGACAACAGCTCGCCTCAGAAGCTTACTGCCACGCTCTCCCACTCCCTGCATGCAGCCGCTCTCTTACCCTCTCTCTCATTCTCCGCACCACTCTCAACGTAATAAAGGTACATTGATAATTACTTAGAATGTCCTGTGAAACTGTCTACTTTATTAAATAATGCAAAAAACCAATTGCTATTGGCGACCTTACGATCGGTTGTTGGCTTTGCAACAACATTGTGCACGCCATGTGCATTGGTTGTACAGTCCGGATAGTCGATGATATGTTGTCTGCGCTACTGCTGCGAGACTTGTCGCCATGTAAAAATGGAAATGAGGTCTTTTATACGGCAAACCAGAACCGGTTTTATAGAGCTGTTCAATAGTTTTCGTAAAACGAACGATGTGCTTGTAGAGCTGGATGCTCAGATTAATGACCCTAAACTATTGCACAAGTCTCCTAAGCTAAAAAAAATCCCTACAGCTCCTTGGAAGTCAACCGCAGACACACTCGGCAGCGAGTACTAATTGTATTCTGATAGCCCTTTGTTTGTATCCCAGGTTATTGTATTCACAGAGACCTGGGTAAGTCCGGAGATCGTTAGCTACATAGTTTTTCCAGCTGAGGCGAGGTGGTGGTGTCCTCATAGCGGTGGACTTCACACTCAAGTCGGAATTATTAGTTTTTGAGGAATGCAACGATGTTGAAGTCTTTTATGTAAAGCTATCTGCTAAATATAGTTTCATTTATATAACATATTCCTACATTTCTTCGTTGTCGGAATTTCACATTTATTGGAACCATCTTCCCGCTATCCAGTCGGTCTCCAACAGACTTTCAGATAGGGACCAGTAAGTAGTTCTTGGTGATTTTAACATTCCTTGAGCTATTTGGCTTGCTACCAAATCCTCAAATTATCTTTTAACTACAGCACAACATAACATAATTAATGACTTGTTCCATATTTCGCTATCTCAAGTCAACCATGTACGAAATTCTTTAGATCGCTTGCTTGATCTCTGGTTTGTCTCTGACTCGGCAAGAGTCAGTTTGGTCAGGGTTCCGCCACTGACACAGCCGGAAGATCCATATCATTCTATGTTCGATGTGACCATCGATATTGGGACTGCTGTGGAGTGTTGGTCCGATCGGCCACTTAAAAAGGTCCACTGCTCTTACAGGGCGTCCTTCGTAAGGCTGAGAAAATTTAGATCAGATTTCAATTGGTCCGATTTGTATATGTGCACTTATATGGCTAACTCCATGGATATTTTTCACAATGCTATGAATACCTTTTTTAACGACTGTGTTCTATTATACTATCCGTCAATCTCGAATATGTCTCCTTGGTTTAATAAAGAGCTGACTAACCTTAAAAACATAAAATCAAACCTCTATTCTAAATTTAAGCGTACCTGTTCTCACCTCCCGCTATTTAGCGGCTCGGTCTAATTTTACCGTGCTTAAGGCACAGTGTTATAAAAACTATTTCTGTAGCTCGTTGCAGGGTTCAGTTCTTGCAGGACCCGAAACAGTTTTATAATTTTGTTAACACTAATCGTAAGCGTATTACACATCCTTCCTCGTTTTCATTTGAAAATATGACAGCAGACAAATCGAAACTAATCTTCAGCCCTAGCTTAAACGAAAGTTATCTTTTGGATCTTCAACGTGTTCAGCCAGTTTATGCGTCAGATCCCGATGGACTACCAGGCTGTGTGCTTAGGTACTGTGTCGAGACTTTATTTGGAAGGAATCATTTGTTATTCATCTTCATTAACTAGGTAGCAACACGAACGCAAACCATTATAGAGGAATCTCTAAATTGTCAGCCATCCCAAAACCTTTTGAAAATCGATTACTACCCATTAGCAGCATCTTTGTAGATCAGTCTTTTCTCCATGTCAACATGGACTTATAAGTGAAGATCAAGACAACCAATCTTTTGGAGCTCACTTCGTTTATAATAAAGGGCTCCAACAAAACTTTTCCTTATTGTTTACATTATTTATTAAAGACTTGCCCAAAGCTTTTGCTAGCTGTAGAGTACTCATGTAAGCAGATGACGTTAAGCTTTTTGTGCAGTATAAAGACTACTATTGCCAGTCGGACTTACCAATAGATCTCAATAACTATCAAACATGGTGCCGTGTTAATTTGTGTCTCTCGTGTCACTCCCATGCGTGCGAATTAAATGCTGAACGGGTGCTCTTTGGAAAAAATCACTCTTGGCGACGATTTGGACGTCCGCCTTAACTTGGTTTTATTGATCATATGTCGTGCATGGTGAATAAAACCCGGGGTGTGATTGGGTTTCTTCAGCGGTGGTCGAAGAAATTCGATGACCCTTATGTTACAAAAACTCTATACACTTCGATAGTTCGTTCTATCCTAGAGGATGGATTCTGCACTTGGAATCTACTATATGATGTTCACAGAAAACGCATCGAATCAGTTCAAAAGAACTTTTTATTTTTCGCTCTACGCTGTTTTAACTGGGATTCGGGCCGAAGGTTACCCTCTTATACAAGTAGACTTCTGCTAATTTACTATTTAGCCAACCGTAGAACTATGCTAGGTATTACCTCCATTTTTAATTTAATCCGTGGTGACTTTGAGAGTACTGACCTGATAGGTCAGCTTAACTTCCTCGTACCGAGTGGAAAAACGAGATCCTATTTACCTTTAGTCTTGCGCCACAGTAAAACATCTTATGAAATGCAGGAACCCTTTGCAGTTTTATGTGCTAATTATAACGAGATTTACCCTACAACCTCAAACGAAGAGAGCCTTCCCAAACTAAATTTTTTAATCTTAGCTAACTTAGAACGCATGGAACCTGGTATATGCAAATATAATATATCGAATGCGCACTGTACTTCATACATTGCTGCATATGAATAAACATACATTAATATACATTCTTAACC
>JAEIIG010031631.1:0-54767 GCA_018904695.1 Drosophila parvula
ATTTTCAAAGTTTTTTCAAATAAATATTTGATTAATAGATCGATTTCCAAAATTTACATATCTATAGAAGTATGTTTCAGTGTTTCCTTCTATTTTTCTAATCTTTCATATTATTTGGGGTTTAGTTTAAGGAACTGTTAAAAACACTATATACATATATTCTATATCAAAGTCTACAGTGTGTCTAGTATAATGTTGTGATTTAACTTTTAAATTTTGTTGTTTATACCATTCTTAAAAATCATTTCGAATAAAAATAGATAGTTCTATAGCTCCTTATACCCGAAATATAACCTCTCCCTTATCTCCGGTACGTGGGTGTAGGCCCTCTGTGTGTTCAGGAAACTTCTCACTTTCGAATAACGAATAGAATATATCCCCTTTGGCAAGCACTCACTGTACCTGTGTCCGAGGGATGCGCGATAATCAATTCATTTGCCGCGTTTACCAAGCATTTAGGTTTAACTATTTACCGAACAATTAAGCAAACTATTAAGACCAACTGCTCCTTTGTCGGCTCGCACAATTGGTAGATACCAGAAAACCAACAAAAACGAAGGGAGGTACTACAGAGATATAGAAAGGAGAATTTCACATGCGATGATCATAAATCATTTCTCCAAGTTCCGAAACTCTGCTGCGTGTTCTCGTGTTAATTAAATATTGACTATGTTTTGATAAGCCGTAACATTTTGCCCCAGGGAGTTGTCCTCCTCCTCCTCCTCCTTGTGCTCACTCCGATTTCGAGTTCGATTTTCCAGAAATTTAAATGTTGACGCTGCCACGCGGCAGGATATGCCGGAAAAAAGGACCGAGAACGGAGTGCGGAGAAAAAGATCGTAATGAAAGCGTTTCCAAATGCGAAACGAATGCGCCAACAGCTACTGTGGCGAGTGTGGGCCAGGACATATAGACAGATATAGACATATAGGGCCTGTGGTTCGGATCTGACCTGTGGTTCGGCATATCGATACGGATGTGGCCTGTGGTTATCGCCACAAGGCAGGTACAAAGGTGGTCAGAACAATAGACTAGGTGCTAGTAAGGCTTCGAAAAATATTAGAATTTTGCATCTGCAAGGTTTTTATCAAATATTAAATGAAATACTTCAAATAAAAAGCTTTTTATCAGAATAAATTTGTAACTATATTAAAAATAAAGGTATTTGACTAGGAATTCTGCTTCTGTTAAGTGTTACAATAGTTAAAACTTATTTATTTTTTGAGTAATTAATTATTTAAATATTAGGTAACTCTTTAGTTGAACTACAAGTTAACGAAATTATTTCATCATTATTAATTAATTAATTATTTACCATCAATTATTATCACCATTAAACATTTCATAATAATAATGGATACGCCACATAAATCTTTCGAATTTTATATTTGCTTTTCTGCATAAATAAAGTAAATAAAATATACATTTGAATTACCTTTAAATTATAAATTTCACAGCTACTAAAATGCAACATCAAAACCTTAGTTTTCAGAAAGCAATAAAAACAGTGCAGAAAAACACGATCCTTTTGGCAATTGAAAGAAAACCGAGATTGGTCTCGCATTTCTCGGTGGCACTTCTATTATTCTGACCTCCGCTGTGGAGCGGCATGTGGTCGCCTTCCGAGGCACGTGTGGTTTTCCAGCTAACCGCTGCCGAAGCTGATTCCGAGTCGCTTCCTGCTGCTGCTTTGGCATTAACCTAAACTGTTTCCACCTTCCTTTTCTTGCCTTCCCTGGCATTGCAAAAAGGACGACGACGACGACGACGCGACGGCGGCCACGCAGTGTGACTTCGGAGTGGGCCAGAGTCACTCTTTGGAGTCAGCACTCACTAGGATTCGGAGTCAAATCCGGGCCAAAACGGAGGCCCGCTGTGTGCGCCGTCACCCGCTGATTTTGTTGGCCGCACATTGGGCATAGGCCTGGCCCGAAACCCAAAGCCAAAACTAAACCAAGTCGATCCGATGCGATCTGATCCGAGGCGACACATCGGAAATGGTCGGGAGAAGGGCGAACCAGAGGCCCACCCACTTACTATTGGGTATTGGGTAGGGAAAACCTCTTTTAGTACAAGAAAAACTTGAGGAAAATCCGTGAAAATCATAAGAAAATGTGTGAGAAATATTTATAATGCATATTTATTATTAAACTCACTCACTCATTTAATTTACAAAAAAACCTGTGGCAATCAGGGCATGAATCAATTTTAAAGAAACATCTGCTAGTATTTATTTCACTATGATTTTGACAATATTTATCTATAAGGTAGCAAGTTTTGTTGAAAGAATAACTACTTTTAATAATTTAGGTTGATTATTTATATAATTTTAAAGTTCAAACTTTTCTTTTCCTTTTTTAAATGATGCCTCTTAGTGCCTCTAATCAATTTCGGTCATCTCTTCGTTTGGGGCAGTCCCCACATAACTGATTCAACACTTTGGTAGCGCAATCATCATTTCCGTTGTACAAAAAGAGGTGACAACAGTTTGAGGTTTTTATTTTTTTGTAAAGTTGCACATGCAGATTTCTTTAAAGGTCTCTGATTCACCACCACTCTGAGCTACTAAAAACTCGAACACAGTTTCCCCGTTTCTCACTGACTCACTCGAATTTCTATCTAACCCAAAAGTCTTTGCATAAATCTACGCGAGTTATTTGGCAACAGGTTCCGACCAGCCAGCCTCCTCTAACCGATCTAAGACAGATTTCCAAGGGGCCAAGACGAGTCAGCAGCAGCAGCAGATACTCATATCTTGGAGCAACCTCAGCAGCAGATTCCTCGACTCCAGCCAGACCTCTTGGTATTTCGGTATTTCGGCATTCAGATTCAGACTTTGGGGACCCCGTTAAGAGACGATGTCTAACTCATTAGATGTCATTTGCTGATAAACACTTGCTTTATACTCTTCCTTATAAAAGGGTAGTGTTAAAAAGGCATAGTTGGGTTTTTGGGAAGTTGAGATAATATGATTAAACATGGTTTGTAGTTATGAATGCATTAAATGTTTTTTTTTCATTAAACATGATAAATATTGACATTGAATTAAAAAGAACTAGAGAAATTTTCTGGGCTATTTTAACATATTTTAAGTGTTCTATTTGGATCCTTTTGTTAGGTAATAAATAAAACTTTCCCTGATGGATCAAAATGGTTTTTATATTCGTCATTATATACAAATCTGAATACCTGTTGCTGCATTCTTAGTGTTCTAAAAACTTTCATATTTTCAGAGACATTCTCTTCAAAATTTAGAAATATTCTCCACACTTTATTATATATTTGAATTTATAAATAAATTACCAAATCAAATGAAAGAGCATCCCATCTTCGTGCTCTTGATTAAACGCCCAATTTATACGTAATAAGTGACAAGGCACTTACCATATAAACCAAAGAGACGTCGTCGTCTTCGTATCTGCCGGATCCGATAGCATCAGTAGCGCGACGTATTGGAATGCTCCGGGCTCCGGGCGGTTGTCATCATCATCACGTAGGATCGCATAATTCAGCTTTTTAACTGCTAACGGGCTAAGCCGCTCCTGTAGCGGCGTCGGCGGCACCGGCTGCTGCTGCTGTATCTGCAATTAAAAAGATACTCCCAACTTAACATAAAGTGCAGTACATAAAAAGTATAAGCAAAAAAATCTACACCTTCCCAAATAAGTGCTACAAATCCGTATTGTATGTAAAAACGGATTCCAGAGCGGCGCACGTACTCGGGGCTATTTGTCTGCTGACTTGTCTCCTTGCCTGCTTCTTAACTTATTTCTCCTTTTTATTTATTTACTTTTTGTTCCGCATTTTTTTGTTCGCTTCGGTTTGTTTTACTTGGCATTGTGATTGTGAAAGATTTGTGGCCAGCTCCAGACTTCAGATCCCGGTCCAGTCTCGCTCCATGTTCAACTCCCAGTCGCAGTCGCAGTTGCGTCCGCGTCCAAGTCCCAGTTTCAAGCCTGCCCTGTCGCTTTTAATCTAGCAAAGCAATCGTTGAATGCCACTAAACTTTTCACCACAACTTATATCAATTGTCGTCCCAATGTACGACGTCAACGCTCCCCTGATATATTGGATCTAAAAGTGATCGTAATCGCAAAGCGGAGCAGCAGCAGCCAGCACCACACACGCCCCAAAAGGCAGCAGACCGAGTGTCTAAGGAGAGATATCTTCTGGGCGGAATCGAGTTGAGCTGAGCTGGATCTTGGCTTGGTTTCGTTTTGGCCAAGTCCAAGGCACCCGGTACCCGGCACTCGGCACCCAGGCGGCAACCAGCCATTCACACACTTTGGTCTTCGGTGTTCGGCGGAAGGCACCAATTTGTCTGCACAAATTTGAGGCCAATCGTGAGGATAGAGTGGGGGATAGTCTTTTAACTAGGGGATAAAAAGGGAACTATGATGGGGCCCTTAAAGGCAAAGGAAGTGTGTTTCAGAATTGAATATATGTACTAAACTTATAGTTGATCTTACTAATTGAGTATCTAAGAATATTACCATTTACTAAACTAGAAAATATAAATATGTACAGGTGGATTTTATTGCTAGAGCATATCATCAGTAACTATTAAATGATCGGAAAAAGAAAGAAGATTCTAAGTTGTTTTTTTAATTTGACTGATTAATTTACAAAGAAAGAGAATACATATTTTTATTTATTTAAAAATTAGTTCTAGTTTAACATGTTTTTTATTTTAATTAAATTCCTGATTAGTTCTTCTGCTTACAAAACTTTTTAGCTTCAATCTCCCATATTTTTCCCTTTGTGCGCAACTTCTGTTTCTTTCTAGCCAGATCATGATCCTCTCCACCTTCTAGTCCTCCTCCTCCTGTCTCTCTCGGTCCTGGTCTCGAAAATAAGTTAAAACCCACAGCCTGAGCCTCCTGCCAACTCCGATCTCCCATTTCCAGTGTCTCCTGGCTACCTCCTTGCCTCTCGGTTAGCATTAATTTATGAAGTGATGATGACAAGTGGGATAACGGGGTCATTTCGCGCTTAATGTCGCCAACACGTAAAATGATTTGCATCCGAAAGTCAACAAAAACCTAAAACCCAATGCCGGCGTAACTTTAGAGCCTGTGGCAAGGCTGCCACACAGATATTGCGATTGCGCAGCTTGCAGCTTCGGGGTCCAACTTTATTTCCATTACCATTACCATTTCTGAATCTGAATCTGAGAGTGAAGGCAAAAAAGAGACAAAAACTTATCGTTGCCGCCCGATCATAACAACACATTTTAAAGGGCTTAAACCTGAGAAGAGGACGGGGCCAGAAGACCAGAAGAATCTGTGAAATCTGTGGAGAGACTGCAGCCGGTTGCAGTCTGAATCTGACATAAGCGGACCGCAAACGTGACAGCTCACTTCAGTTTGGGTTGACAATCTCCGGAGAACAGAGATTGGAGAACCGAGAATCCGTATCCGTATCCCTACTATTCCCAACAATTGTGCTTCAATATTGGCTCCTAATTTGGCACTTAAATTCAATGAGACATTGGGGCATTCTTTTTTCTTATTTCGGTGAGGGATTCTTCTTTTCGGAGCGGAGAGCCGAAGAGGAGACCATGCGTTGACATAAATCAACGCGACTTCCAACTTTTATCACGATCTCCTAAATAAGGCGACGCGGCCTGCAGAAGAAATCCGCTTCAAGGAGAGTCGAGAAAAGAGTCTCCCAGTCGCAGTCACTAAGTAAGCTATCATCAGGCTCAGAGCTCAGGATCGGAATCGGGATCGGGATCGGGCTACACAACTTGAGAGGAGTCTCAGGGTGCACAACAAAAAAAATAGTTATTTGAGTTAAATTATAGTTAAAAAAAAACTAGCGAAATAGGAAACATTAAGCAAGATAAAGGCTATCTTTTGATAGCATATATTTTTCCGTATCTTTATTCTTTCATAAATAACCAGAATTTTATTTTAAAAAAATATTCCCGTAGATAATAATAGAATAATGTCTTTTAAAATATTCCATACTTTTCGTTATTTAATTAATTGATTGACTGGTATTAGTTGTTAATTGTAGTTACAAATTTAAACATTTTCAAGATCATATTTCCCATATTTTTGAGATTAATCTTATTCAATTCTTGTCTCATAATATTGTTACCATTTTTGTGAGAGACAATCAAATGAATTACTTTTCTCTGAGTGTACCCTTGTCTCATAGTGGGCCAAGGAATACACCTGGGGGAGCTGCAAAAAAAATGGGAGAAGGTTCCTGGAGAGACAAGGAGCGAATGGAGAGGAGGAGGTAAAGATCTTGCGGATTGCCGGTGACTCGTAAAATGCGTGTGCGAGTCGCGCGCGTTTCGCGATCCTCTCTTTTTTAATGACAGTCCTAGAGATGGAGGAGCCAGCAGCTTGGAAGTTGCACAGTTGCCATAGAGAATATTAAATCTATGATGTTGGGTATGAAGACTATAGGAGTTAGTCGAAAGATATCTATAAATTAAGGTTAATTATACAGGAACATACCCATTTTTATAGTAAGAACTAAGTAAAAAAATACATCTTTAAGAAAATAACTTATAAAACACTTACAATCTTAAAAAATACATTAAATAAGAAATGAAATCTATGCAAATGCTGATTTATAATGTTTGTTTTTAAAGTCTTTTTTTCCATTTTTAAGATATTCGAATATTTTTAGCTTGATATCAATTGTTAGTTTTGGTTTTCCCATCGAATTTACATGTAGTCCCCATTTTTCAGGGTATTTTAAGTTCCACTATTTTCTGTGCCTAAGCTACCACTTTTCTTGGGTTTCCCCTCTCTTCAAAAGCCGAATTGTTCACTGAGTTTTTAGCAAATGCGATTAAAATGTCACAGACAGGAGGGACTTTGCCGTCGTCTCAGGCCAAAGACGGCTACGTGTGAAGTAAATGTGGCGCAAATGTTGTTGGCCGTCTGTCAACTTGGCAAAAACAACAACTAAGAAAAAAGGGGCCTAGAAAAGGTGGCAAGAACACCCTTTCGTCCCCCTTCGGCATCACTGCCTCCTGCCCCTGTAATTGTAAAAGCGGCAGTCTTCAGAAAGAAGAAGCCGATCCATGGAGGGCTCCTTTTTTGCATAATGATGACATTCCGCCGCGTATTTGATTAAGGATTTTGACAGGCGACATAGTGTCGCTTTGAAGGCCACCCAGGCCAGAAATATCCAATGTCCGAACCCCTTGTGAAATTGAGAAAATATATAAAGAGGCAAGGCTCGGGGAACCCGTCGTTTTAATCAACAGCGCTGATCAATAACAATCAACATGTTTGCTGATAAATTCACAATATCTTCTTTTTTTTTTTGGGGGAGAATGTTCCTACGCTGTAATAAAAATGTTGTGGTAAAATATTGAACTTTTTTAAATATTTGTGGATACATCTTAAATCCTACTTTGCTAGGCACTATTGTGCTTATTCCGCTAATACCATTATTTTTTGCAATGATATTACATAATGTCTGGAGGAAATGCCCGACTTCTTTATATAGTTACCTCTTCCAAGCTTTGCCTGCAATGTACAACCAAACCACTAAAAAAGAAAGAGAGAGTTAGCTAAACTCGGAGAGGGCTTCTTATTTATCATATCATAGATTTTTAGTTCTATTACTATATTTTTTTTAAATATATAAACATTTCCTTGACCTGTTTTCGTATGTTTTTCTCACCGTGTCATCTCCCCTAAATCCTGAAACCTTTCTGATTTTTGTTTTTAATTTTATTTTTCGGGACCCTCCTTTGTCAGGCAGCGGGATTTTTGTAGGTGGCGTTGACTTGACTCATTTTGCGGTGCATTCTTTTTAATGGTTTGATTGATGGCTGGCAGCTTTTGTGGCTGTCGCGCTGCCTTGAATTTGTCAGCAAATTTGTCAGGTCTTAAAAAAAAAAAAACAGAGAAGAAGAGGGGCTTTAATACATGACGGAACTGGTTTCCCCGCCACTACCAGTTGGTTACTCTTTTGAAGGTTTTTATTTTATGGTCAACTGAATCCATTAGTCAATGGCATTTCAGAAGAATGCTTTTGGGGGAAAGTGAACCGAAAGTCAGGTAATTGCGAAAGTAATCGTGATTATTTTCCCTGATCGTATGCGTCATGATGGGGAAGTATTTAAGTAGTTAATTACCTAAACTAGATCTGTTTTGGTAAGGCTATAAATATGTTTATATTATTACTATTTTAAAGGAGAATATAGGGGCAACTTTATCTTTAAGACCCTGTGAACCAGATCAGTCTGACTCAGAGATTTACTGTAAAACCTCCCTCACTATTTTATTTAATGACACGTTACGCCCCACTTTGGCTGCTTCTCTTCTCTTTCGACCACACATCAGAGTGGCTCAAATTGCGGCTCAAATCGATGTGTGTGCTGCACGGCCCACAGCCACTCAGATCACGTCCCATATAGCCATATAGCCGTCTATAGCCAAACTTAGACAAGGCCAAAAATAATTTGCAACAATTTGCAGCGTCCCCAAATCAAACTGAAACGAACCGAACTGATCCCCAGCGACAGAGAGAGAGAGACAGACGCCCAAAACGGGCAAACGGCACAAAAATGTTGTTTTAATAATTTAATTTGCCACAATTTAGCAGCGTTTATCAAAATCAAAAGCCATAGACGGAATCAGTCAGTCAAGTCGGTCTATTGCCTCAAAAAGTCCGCACAAAACCCATGGTTAACCCAAAACCATGACCAAAATCAGACGACTGAGAAAGTCTCTAACGCCGACGCGTTGCGGGATGATGCAGCAAAAGATTTGAGATTTGCAGATGGAAAAAAATAAGTTAATAAGTTAATAGTTGTATTTATATAAAATATATAATTTTTTACCTTACTAATATAAAAACTAAAAACACGAAAAATATAAAGTCTTCATTTGGTGATAAAGGACATGGGCTCTCTTATGAAACAGCTACACTATATATGTTATTTCTAGGCTTTTGCTTGTCTTTGACAAGATCTTTGGTTTTTAACGTAAAAATAAATAAGCTATTTATAGAGTTTGCAAGAATTGGTTGCTTTTTAAAAATCTCGAATGATTTTTCGCCGTGTATAAAAATCGGTGGATTCTGGAACTCGGATTACACGCAGATATAAACGGCTACCTAAGTGAACGGCGTGCAGGAACGTGATCAGCCCAATTTTAACGCCCATCGAAAACGAAAGGGAGCTACCAAGCCATATCCACATACATATATGTATAGGTAGGAGGAGTATCCATGATCCGTGATCGGTGATCGGTGAGGAGGGAAGCGGAATGGACCAGAGGTCGCCATGCATTTCTACGAAATGTGTGTAGGGGGCGCACACAATCCGTGGCCCTGTGGATCCGTGGCCACATTGTAGTCCGTCATTTGGTCAGCGAGTACAAAACTCACCGGGAAACCTATTATTAAATTGTCAAAAAGGTCGAGAAATATATGTATAGCGGGAGAGCGAGCGAGAGTGCTTGTCTTTAGTTAAATTCGAGATGAGAGCGTGAGGGGTAAAAGGATTTTAGAAATATACAAATGAATTTACTTTTAAAATTAAGAAACGGTGCAAATGCTAAATATTATAGGTACCAAGATTTATATATTGTTTTAAACAATGAAATCCTCAAAATAATTTTTAGAAAATTTTCCAAATTATTAAAATCAAATATAATAACATTTCATCCGTTTCCTAAAAGGATTACCTTTCGATAATATTGCTGGGGAATTTTTATAATCATGGTTGAAGGGCTTTAAAACCTTCTAAGTAATATAATTAATATATATTTAGCAATTTCTTTCTACCCAAGTGCTGCCTTATTTCCTTTTGAAATATCGAATATTTTGAGACCGTTTTGAACCATCTCTAACCTCTGAACCCTTTAGCCCTGGGTCAGTCGGCGGCAGAGATGATTTCGACGTTTTCGGCGCGCGTATCAGAAGCAGATCAAGCTAATTGGGGCAACTCCGGAGCTGGGGGTTAAGGCTTCGCGGGGGTTAAGGCCAACACGAAGGGGGCGGCAACAGGGCACGGCGCATTAAGACAATATGGCTCGGGAACGGGATCGGGATTTGGGTTCCAAGAGGCTGATCCTGACTGCTGTTGTGCTGCTGCTGCTGCTGCTTCTGATACATTTTGTTTATTTTGTGTTTAGGCCCAGAGCAGCCCGTGTGAATTTTCAAAGGCTCAGGGCTAAAAAAAACTGTCGAAAAATTCCAAAATGTCTGTGTGCGGAGTCCCCTCTTAACCCTCGACGCTCTCGCTCTCGATTAGTGTTGGCTGCTTCTGCCGTTGCCGCTGCCGTCTGCTGCCTTAACCCATGGAGCAAATGGTGGGCGGATCGCGGCATTTATTACAGCCAATGTTACAATTTGTGGCTTTCAGATTTATGCGTTTATTCAGCGCGGGGCAGCGCCCCAAAAACAGACGCAACTTATGACTGCCCATGGGTTTTTTTTTGTTTTTTTTTTTTGTTTTTTGGGACTAATGTGAGGAGCCGGGGAACCGTTGGCTATGCTACCGAAAGCCTCCAGTCGTCGTCTACCGTCTCCCAGTCTGATTGATTTCTGGGAATTTTACTTGGGTGCCACTGCCACCACACAGCCGAGTTGTTCACAACAAAGTTATGATTAAGATTAAATGTGTCTGCCGTCTGGAGGGGCTTCCTTCCCATTTATATATCATATATATTTTTCTCCTCCTCCTCTGAAATCCCAATTCCAAGTTTGGATTGAAGTCCCTTTCCCCCACAATCAACCTTTTACGCGGTGGCAAGTGCTATATCTTATACATTTTCTGGCAGCTCTATTATTAATTAGATCAAAATTAAATTAAACTTTGGGAAGGGGAATAACTTCTGTGAGAACCTTTTTGGGAAGCTAAACATCGGGGTTTTCTATGTTTAAATGAAATAAGATTACATGCCATGAAAATAAATTTAAAATTATAAATAATTTATAAATTTGTTTATTTTATGTTTTTTTTCAGAGTGAAGTGAAAAATATTTAAACAACAAAGCACCGCGCTTGGTAAGTGATTACTACTTTATTATTATTTTCTTCCATAACAATATTTTGAGAAACTGATCCATTTTAAATGTACTTACATGCAAATCCTATATTATTCCTGTTAATATTATTGATTGTCTTGTAATTAGCCCTCATTAATTTCCATTATTCATAATTTTGAGTTATGGCAACCGATCAACCCAAAAGATTACTTAATATAGAGCCCCAAAAAAATGTCCAACTGATAAACCAAAAACCAGCAGCTGATGCGACCCATTTAGGCCTATTAGTCTTGCTTCCCGATGATACCCATTTCCATATTTAAGTCGGGAAACAAAAAACAAATCAATGCCTAATTAAGGAGGGAACCACAGCTTAAACCCCAACTTAAATCAGTAGCTAAGCAGGAGGCATGGATAGGTTATAGATTTTGGTTTGGCTTTAGATTAATAATAAGCAAGGGAAAAGACCGCAATTAAAATGCGATCAGCAGGCGACGACGATTCCAGACGCCGCGACTAAATGAATAAAAACTAGACGACGGACGCATTAGCATAAAACTAAATATATATTTGTATATATAAAAAAAAAACGGTTTTTACGATGGCTATTGACACACATTTCACCACCACACCCCTCTGGGGGGTCAACTCCTCCCGTAGGCCAACCTAATCGATTATAAATGCGCCTAGCAATGTGCGATTAAAATAAATTGCAAGCGGCAGCGACACCGCGCTTAAGTTTCATAATTAATTCAATCTCGACTTAGCGGTGGGGCAACCGCAGCCAGATCTGCTTTTGCTAGAGTGAATCACCAAACCGGCCTCCCGGATGGAGAGCCACCGAACCTTTGATTACAGTCTGGCCTGGGTAGGGAAGGATTTTGTATAGCTAAATAAATTATTTCAATACTTTATCAAGTGTTTACAAAATGTTTCTCAGTTTTTTAAGTTGAGATAGGTAGGAACTTTTTTACTTACTTGATTTAAGGAGCTGCATATTAGAAACATTCTAGAGAGATATTGAAACTCCTTTAGTGAATATAATACTTGATCTATCGATCTGAAATGTTGTACGTAGATATTTTATTGAACTGAACCTTTGCATACAGTAGGGTAGAAACATAAGTACTTTGATTTTTAAACAGAATTATTTATTTAAATATTTTATACAGAGATTACAAAAGTTTTCGCAGGTGTACATCCAAAAATAAGGACGAAATTTTAGTTAGCAAAAAGTTTTCTTACTATTGCATCTAGGGAAACTTGCAGGGAGATGAAACCTCTCTAGCAACTGGTAATACTTGACCAATTGAGTTGAAATTTGGTATGCGGTTTCTCTATATATTATTTTACATTATAGCAACGCTTTCAAGGATATTACTATTATTCTATACGTACGTATTAAGCAGATGTTTTGCTCCTTCGCCCTTATACCAAATTAAGAAATTATTTAGTTTATCTAGATACATTTCTGATCTTTGGCTTGTAATTAGATGTGATAAATATATTTATCATGGTTTTCATGTTAGTCAATTTGGACTGTATCTTTGGCCAGTGCCCAGTTGTGCCTGTCAACTTACGGCCCATATAAAAACGGGCGACGACTGTGGCTCGTTTCATAAACTCTTGTCAAGCTATATCGCTGGATCGCTTGGACCTGGATCGGCTCGGATGCTGGGCTGGGATCGCCGGCTGGCTGGATACTTGGTTACTCGGATGGCTTGTTGGTTGGTCCCTCTCTCTATCTCTATCTCTCTCTCTCTACGCAGTCGTTAAATTTGCAGCCAACACCTAGGCCGCCGCAGACTGTTGCGACTGCTGCTGCTTATGAGTGTATTTTCGCTGGCGAGCGAGGTGTCAGGAAACAACTTGTCGGAATGCATCTAACAAGGAATTCGATTTTGCCGGCCGTTCAGTTGGGTTTTCGCCCCGATCCCGGTCCCTCTGTGGTTTTCTCCCCCCGAATCTCCTCGGACTGTGTCCCATCGCCCAGGCTAATGGCACGTTGCATGTTTTACCACGCTTGATGACATGAATGGGCGCGGGCTCCTCCAGACAAAAAGAAAGAAGGAGAGACGGCTAAAGTTGGGCTCACTTCCCTGTCAATTTTTTGTATTTTTTTTTTTAGACGATTGCTTCGATCAAGCTTTTGACCGCGTTCCTTGAGTTGGGTTTTTTTATTTTTATATTTTTTCTTTCCCTACACACATACTTTGTGCGATATTATCGATACAGATCGCGGGAGGTTTTTTAAAAATATTATTTAAGGGATTTTTTAGTCACCTTTTGGTAAGGAGAATATCAAAAAACTTGTTTTTACCTAGAACCAGTTGAAAATTGTAAGACAAACGCCAAAAGCGTCGAAAATAGTTATATATATATTCTTTCTATATTTATATTCTGTCTATATTTATATTCTTTCTATATTTATATTCTCAAGACCCTAAAATATTTGTTTTAGAAAAACATAAAAGTGAAGTTACAAGCTCCATTAAGTAAATATTATTTGAAAAATTCCCTTTAGCCTTCAAAATCAATTGGAATGCAGGAGAGCTCAAGGCGAAGATAGTGCGTATAATGTCTTTTTGATAGCCGTCCCCAAAAGTGATGGAATCAACGGATGCCAGGCAAACTTTCAGGCCAAAAGGCATGGAGGAGAACCTTGGGTAGGAGGAGTCTCCTCCAGCAGACAGGCAGTCATTTTTGGAATTTTTGTTAATTTGTAGGACGACATTTTGCTGCCCCTGTTAGATGGGATGTTGGGATAAGATATGGGCTTTTGTTGCAAGAATTTGCAAATAATACCCTGCTAAATGAGAGGTATTTTGGAATAAGGTAAAATTAATTATAGAATTTGTATTTATTTAATTTATTACTGTCCCTATTGGACGCTTTTAAAGGCAAAATGTTTTATTTATTTGATTTTAACATTTTAATGTTTAAACAATTATTTATTAATCAATCCCCTTCTTCTTTCAATTACTTTCCCTCTTAAATTTGCAACAATTTAGCTTCATTTGTTTATTTAATAATTGAAACCACTTTACTTTCAACACTCATTCATATACAAATCTTACTTTGTATCACATATTCATTTTATTTTTTTGTTGTGGCTGCCGCTGGGCTGCTGGGGATCTCCGATCTCGGAGAGCTTGTCACCACTTTCCTGAAGCAATTTGTACGCGTTTTCAGCTCAACGAAAAACTCGTGTATCGGCCACGCGAAGAATTCTCGTAGGTGTTTATAATGTACACTCTCTTCGGGGCCGATCGATACGTTGCTGTTGCTGCTTTTTGGTTATTCTTTTTTCACCTTTTTTATTTTTCTTGTGCTGAAACCGAACGATTTTTAAGTTGTTGCCTTTTCGCAGTTTACTTTTTGGACATTAAAACATCCGTTTACATACTATTCCCATTAGCACGACTTGTTGTCGCTGGAGGAGATTCGATTCGATTCCGATCCCGATCCCGATCCCGATCCACTTCGGGGATTTTCGCGATGCTGTCGTCGTCTTGTCTTGGACACGCGACAATCTTAAGTTTATTATTTTTTTTTTTTTGTCATGCCACTGCCCCGATTTCTTGTAGCCTCGTTTTCCTTGTCACTGTTCTGTTGTTCTTCGGTTGGGAAACAAAAGCAGAATTAAATTGTTATGAACACAAGTTTTCGATATATAAGGCGATACTTAACACATATTTATGGCGCGTGCAGCGGTAGCGAAGATTCCTGAGATACTTTTTCTTCGATTC
Organism: Drosophila parvula; assembly: GCA_018904695.1. NCBI lineage: Eukaryota > Metazoa > Arthropoda > Insecta > Diptera > Drosophilidae > Drosophila > Drosophila parvula. The sequence goes on from JAEIIG010031631.1 coordinate 14,723, forward strand.
GGATTGTGATTCTCTCTGGAATAATATAGGGCTTATAAATTGATCGGTTTTATTGGCTGCAGCTAAGCTGAGTCAGCAGCGACTTTGGGAGATGGAATGTGGACTGGGATTTGGGAATGGGATTTGGATTGGATATTGAGGCGCCCTGTAATAAAATGACAAAGTTTTGGGCATTGTTTCAGTTTTTTTTATTAAGCATTTACGATTGATTGGAATGGCCGGGTATTCAGCCTTATAAATATTTGTGTTTATTAGGGTAAGTCAGTTTTAAATGGACTCAAAAAAATTGCATAGTTCTTCAGTATTATTATTGGAAGCATTTAAAGGAAGTTAGTAGTCTTACGTTTTTAAAATCAACGCAAACAAGTCTCGAATATAATATCTCAAAAATAAAACAAAGAAATAATTTATTTCTGTTCAAATTCCTTATAATAAAACTCGACTCACCCTAATGCATTTTTGGGTATGCAATATCTTCCCCTGCCAAAGCACCCCTTTATATTTTTTGGACTCCCGATTCCCTACCAGACTTAATTAAATATCAGTGACATTTATCGGGTCTCGTGTAGCCTTTGGCACGCCACTTTAACGATAAAGTAAACTTGCCAAATAAAAGGGGAAGCAAGCCCCAAAAGCCCGCTCTGTCATGTATAAATCACCTGAGAAAGAGCTTGCGCCAAAAGCCACCTCAATCTCAACCCTAAAAAATAAAAAAAAATGGATCTTGGTTAAAATCAGAAGGGGGGCATGTGGGCGGCGGAGCAGCCAATAAAAAGAGCGACGACTGTGCAGGAATGTTTAATGATGTATAAAGCATGTTAGAGTTTATCTTTATGGTGACGTTCTTTTTGCCAAAATCGAAAAAAAAGAAAGGAAAACCGAAAATTAAAAGCCGAATGACAAGGGAACCAAGAATCATCTGGGCAAGTCGAATTTTAAATTAACTCTAAAAGAAGATATAAAAAATGGATGTACATATATGCTAAGAATATATAGGAAAATGTTAGGTAAATAGTTTTTAGGACAAGAAAAAAATATAACTTGTTAAGAACTAGTATAATCATTCAAAAAAACTGGTGTGATTATTATATAAAATTCAAAATCATAAAACAATAAGGAATACATCTTAAGGGCGCATCTAAAATTCCCAAGTACGAATTTGGTGACACTGGGAAAGATGGGTAATTGTATCTGGATTTATGTGGATCCTAATCTAATCTCCTACCTCTTCCCTCACTTTATTACCAAAAATCTTCTCTGATTCATGCCACCCCTTTCCGTTTTTAGGGTATTCCCCTCTAAATAAAAGCCTTCCAGAAGTATTTTGAAAATTTGTATCCACAAATTTATGGCGCTCGATGCTATCAAATCTATATAAAAGTTAAGGGTGATTCTCATGGGGAATCAACCTGAAAACTGCCCGAATATGCTATAGACCCAATATATTCACCTACCCCAACTCGGCGCCCCTTGGCCCACTCCGTAAGGCACGTTTGTATCGTATCTTATATTTTATTTTCGAGGCCCGCATTCCATTTCTTTGGCAATTAGCTACAACTAATTAAAGAACCATTATCGGTCAGAGATTCGATTCGATTCCTTTCGATTCGCTAAGTGTGCCAAGTCAAGTGACGTGTTATCGAACGCTTTTCGATAGGTATCGTGATAACTCTTATCGCCGCAAAGATCTAACAAAATCTAAATTTCTCAGTACCTCCAAGCCATAAACCTTTCAGGGAAAAACTACTGGTATTGTATTACGATTCTGTTCTTTTTTTTCGCATGATTATTATTTCGCTGGCCATAAAAAAATTACTTTATGGCCAACACTCCAACGGAAAATGACGAAAAAGGCCATTTAGATTCCCATTAAATTGTAGTGAGGCATAGGCAGCCCAGAAGGCATATAAAAATAGCACCCCGATAAGAGCCTTTCTTTCGGCGGGTGGTGCCAGAAAAAATAATAGGAATAATGGCTGTGGACATTCCCACAATTTGCAGATCGCCAAAATATTCACAAAATTTTCGCTGATTAATGATGATTAACGGGAAAGCTTGAATGAGTCAGTCAGTGAGTTAGAAAAAAGGAAAGGGTTCTGTATAATAAAGTAATAATCATGTTTAAAATTATGCTTTATACTTTGACAGGTACGAAAAAGATAAGAGATCAGGGATAAATATACTTGATTAAAATATTTCCATATAACCTATCCGAAACTCTCAAACATTAAAAAAGATTCTGGTATAAAACATAAATTTATTATATTTTAAAATCATAAACAATTTACAAAATAAACCATAATATACATATACTATTGTAGATATTTTTTACTCATAAGAATTAATAAATAAATAAGATGAATGGGACCTTTTTGTATTATATAGACAGCTGTTAGTCAGTTTCCTAATTCCAAACGAATCTCGTTTTTAAAGTACTTTAGAAAATATTAAAAAAGAACATAAAATATAAGCCTTTCTCTGACAAAGTTTAACTTTAGAGCCTTACATCATCATCCCTCGCTTCCCTCACTTAGTGTAGGAGATCCATCTGGAGGTGACACTTTCACCATCCATCTAACGATCGATCTATCTATCTGTGATGTGTGCCCTCCCACACACACACCACACATCATATTGTTGTTTTCACGCTCCGGCCATCGATCGGCGACTGGAAATGGGGAACTCGAGACTAGAGGAGACTGGAAACGGGATTGGAGCTGGAAGCTAGCGAGGCGTCCGCTTCATCATGTCGCATAAATAATAATCAAAAAGTAACATTTTCTATAACGCGCCGCTGAGCCACGCCAAGCCACCCACATGCACACACCAACCACACCAGACGGAGTGTGTGTGGAAATAAATATCCAGCCCGCATGTTAGGCAATCGAATGGAATCGAAAATTGTGTGTCCAACAAAGTAGCCGGCCACGGGACTTGAGTGAGAGAAACAGTTGGAAAATTTATGGCCGCAAAGTACAGTGCCTCGATTGTCAACCAGCAAAAAAACTAAAAAAAAAAAAAGAAAACTTAACAAAAATCAAAATAAGAAAAAAAGACACCTTTAAAAAGAAGGCCAAAAAGACAACCAGTTTCTTCTGGGGGGGAAGCTGGAAGGAGCAGGCTTCGGAGCTGAGCTGAGCTGAGCAGTCTTCGGTGCAGATTAGTCACATGTCAGTTTCAATTATCGTCGAGTCAATTTGTTGAAAGGCCGCAAACGCAGCAGCCAAAGCAGCTAAAAAGCAGCCCGAATCCCCGGGCCAATGCAAAAGAGATCCAGATTCAGATCCAGACCAAGTCACCGCCGAAGTCAATCGATACCGCGCATTTGCCCAGATTTCGCTTGAAATATTCCAACTGCGAGTGCATGTGGAGAGACGCTCCAGAGTCCAGGAGTCATTGGAGGAATCGGGAGAAGTAGAGGAGCTTCACCTGGAGAAAATTGGTGTCTAAATTAATAAAATTTACACTTTGATTGGCATAAATTTTGTTATTTACGGCTCTGATTTCAAGAACGGAATTTTTGTTGAATTTTAAACAACACGATCTATTCAATAATTTTGTATTATCTCTTTTTATCCTATAAATCCTTGAAACTGAAAAGATCTCAAGGATATAGTGATTCCAAGCTTGTTTTTCATACTAAATACGAATCAATTCTCATAGTTTCCAAAACGTGAAGTTTTAGTAGAATTTTTGCTTTCAACTTTGTTCAAAAATTAAAAATCAGAGGCTCGATCTATTTAGGGCTTCCCAATCTTTGGCCCCCATCTTTGAAGGATTACTATCTTAAGAATGTGCATACATAGATACAGTTTTTCTCCCAGTGCCACGTCTCAGAATCGGAGCCACCAAGCGCGTCTGATTATCGGCAGGACAACGACAACTGCGAACTGCAAAGACGACGACGACGACAACGACGACGACGGCGAGGACGCAGACGACGATGAGGCGGCATAGGGCATAACTCAGATGCTCTGCTATGATAATTTCCAATAAGACCCCGACTCTGACTCCAATCCCCCCCGAACCCCGATTCCGCCGGGCAGCCTTCGCTGATCTGCTCTGGAAATTGATGATGCCGAGTATGTTTGGAGTCAGCTTGTTTACACAACTCAGCGCACATTGAGGTCGGAGGGAGATACCATACCGGCATGGGGTGTCGTGTAGCCAAAGCTCGAGAGAGGAATTTGTTTGGCCGCTTCCATCAAAGAGGCGCCGAACTGAAATCAAGATCAAGATTGATATCAGGCTCGGGTCTCCCGTCTCCCGTCTCCCGTATCCCGTCTTTCTCTGATTTTTTGTTTTTATTTTTTTGTTGTATTCCTGGTGGTCACAACAAATCGATGGAAATTCCTAGACAAATGTTTGGGGTTGCATAATCGCATTTCTTTTCTCGAGATCGAAGATTCTGTCACCCAGTTCACGTACGGTCGGCGCGCTCACGTACATGGGCTATTTGTCGGGTTTGCTGACAAATTGTCGTCGCATCTGTATCGGCATCCAGTGTACCTGTATCTCTTTATCTGTGAGTTACCCGCACTCGCACTCGCACTCGTCGGCGAAAAGCGTGTCAACACACATTGTGTGAGAGTGCCTTAAGCCACCGCCTCATTTGTCTTTTGAGCTTTGCTTTTTGTTGTTTGCCAGCCAGCCAGCCTGCGTGTTGCTTTGGCTCTGAATCCCAGCCCCATTTGTCTTTAATGGCTCAAATGGCTGCAGTTTTGGTACCGAGTTTCCCATGCATCCGAGGCAGAATCCCACGCATCTGGTCAAAGGCCCGACTTTGACACCTTTTCATTGTCATCATTACCCCCACCGTATAGTTTTGTAGTTTGCTGTCGCTAATGCGAAATATCAATTTTTTCCCAAGAGTTCACGTGTCCGAGCTTATTGAAACTCAAACAAATCGTAGTTCCGGCGTTTGTCTTCTTCTGAGGAGACTCTGCGGTTGTGCCCCCTACGATTTGTAATGATGTGTGAAACGAGATCTGCGGTTGACGTGTGCGGAAATGGGTATTACTCACCGTAAGAGAGGTGTCGATGCAGAAAATAGGCAAGGTAAATATATAGTAGTGGTAGTTTTTCATGATTTTGAGAAGCCTTTCCCGGGGGTTTAATAGAAAAGTTAAGAATAAAATATATTTACCGATTCTTAGTCAGTCGTACCTTATCTCTGTAGAGGGAGCCACTTAGGACCTTATCCCCAGTAGTTTTCTTATTAATCAATGTATTTTTTTCTGTAGAGGGGCCAAAAGTTAAAAAGATACTTCCAGTGACCTCTATCCTCTATGGAAAGAGTCACTTTGAGCCAAGTAGCCTTTAAATTCTGAATCTCTTTCCTCTGTAGATGGAGCCACTTAGGACACTTACTCTAAGAAGCCTCTTAATTCAGAATCTCCAAGTGACAGGCAAGTTCTCTCAGGCTGACATTGGGATGCACAGATATCTTCAGATATTCCCGAAAGACAGCTGCCCCTAACACTCGGTCAAAATCCGCTTAAATCCCACCGTAGATGGCGCTTTAAGTCATCCTCATCGGGACTTCTCTCTCCTCGAGACAGAAGGTAAACTCAGCAGCAGGCCGCTGTCGCCGCTGTCATGGCTTACGCTCAACAAATGATTACCAATTTCTTCACACAATTCATGCATAAAAATAATTCCCAATTAGCTGCAAAACCATAAGCGAAATAAATAAAAAGGAGGTGCAAAATACATACAAAAAAAAAAAAGAAACCAACAACGAATCCAGGGAAGGCGCCTTCTCGTGTGAATGCCGCCGCCGCCGCCGCCGCAGCGGTAAAAATAATAATAATCGTAAAAAAGGCAACGTGATGCGACGGGTAGGAGGGTTGTATATACATATAATCCAGGCAGACACAGGGGGTGAAATGAAAGGGAAACTGAACAGACGAGAGTGCGACATGATGTTGATATGTTAACAAGACGCCCCGAGAGTGCCAAGAGTGGTAACGATGATCTCCTCGGATCGGATTGGATCGGAGTAAAAAAAATACTTACCAGGAACAGCAACAGCCGTCACAGTTGGCATTATAACTCCTCATACTCCTCATATAATCCGGTAGCGATGTTTGCTTTCTGCAAAACGCGCCAAGGACTTGCAATAAGAAGACTTTACTTCACCTCAACCCCCAGGATTTTGGTATTTCAGCTCTTAAGCCCAAAGTGTAAGCGCCTTGGTGTCTCTTCTCCTGTTAATTTTCATATATGGTGGCCAAGATATGGCCTCGAATTCCTTTGACGTTTGGTTTGAGACAGAAATCCTGAAGTAAAATAGGATTTTTGCTATCAAAAATGTAGATTTCTTTTATAAATAAAAAATATACAAAGTGGTATATCGTGAAAATGGAAAACAATAACAACAAAATAAAAACAATCGAACTTTATTGATATTTTCATTATTTTTCTACCTTGACCTGTGATCTTTACTAAAGAACGTTTAAGAAATCTTTCTTAATATATATTATTTTTCTAGTATTTAAACCTTTGTTAAAATAATATTTCCTGGGCTTATTTATAATCGTCATACAAGAGTATTTAAAGATTCGTTGACCAAAAAGCTAGACTTTCTTTAAATCACATTTCCCTGCTTTTAAAAAATTTGTTGTTAAAGGTTTCTAAAAATGCGCTTTTTGATTTATTTTTATTGATGACCATATAAATGCCGGCTGAGATTTGGGGACTCAGAGTTAGGTCCGAATCCCAGTCTTATTCTCCAGATTCTTCTGTTTGTTTATTTTTTTTATTTATTTTTTTTTTTTGCGGGTAGCCACTGTTGTAGTAGTAGTTGCCTGGTAGTAGTCATCACCCCAACAGCAGGGGGGAGTTCTCCGGTGCCTCTTTGGTGATGGCATTTTCAGAAACATTTCACGCTGTGTGAACGACATTTTCTTGGGGGCTTCGGCTTCGTTAAGGATCCACCTCCTACTTTTCATAATTCACGGAATATTATTTCCGTTCCTCCTTGGCTTTTGCACAGAACAATGTTGGGGCCGCTTAACCAAAAAATATATTCTCATTAAAATTGTGCTTTTTTCGGTGCTTCTTGTTGTCAGATCTCCTTGGGGTTGCCACAGTCAAAAAAAAAAAATATATGGAGGTGTCTCACAGTGTCCCGGAGAGGGGAAAAATCCAGACGACGACGCCGCCACCACGCCCACCCCCTGTGGTTTTGCTTCCGTTGGAGAGACGCCACTCTGGACGCGGGATTTGGGTTTGGTATGGCGATGGGAATTGGATTGGTCAGCAGTGGCTTGGCTTAAAAAAAAAAAAAGTATCTTAACGCTGTTTATGTGCAAATGTCGAAACAAAGATATTTCTTTAAATTGATAAAGATTAACCATAAACAATGCGCCAAGGGAGGTGCACAGCCTTCATGTGGTAGCCTAAAAGGCAGGAGTGGAAGTAGAGCTACAAGATTTCTTAAAGGGTATCGTTTATCACAAAAAAAATGGATTCGTTTTGAAGGTTTTCTTCAAAGAAAACTATCTGAAATATCACAAAATATGATGAGCTTAAAGACACAGCCTAACAAAGTTCTAAAAACAAAATTAAAACCTTAAGAATTACCATTTTGTAGACTACAGTTGGAATACCCTTTTCCCCCCGAAATCTTGGGGAATTTCCCACCATAATAGAAGCAACACCTCTCCTTCCCTGAAGCACTTTTGTAATGAAATTTTCTCAACCATTTTTTGTTAAAACTCCCCCGCCGCGGCATCGGCTTGAGCTTTTCGTAAAATATGTTCATTCACAGCCTCCAAGCTCTAACATTCATTCAACACTAACTGCAGGCAGCTCTAGCTATAATCTGGCCAAGAGACGGACCTCGACCGGATGTGGGCGTCAGCAGGCATGTAATCTGATCCCTGACAAATCGGTCTATTAGAATAGCGAGAACGGATCGCTGTGTGTGTGTGTGTTGAAATATTTGTCGCATGCACCACGAGGCACAGGGAATCGAGAATCGGAACCGGGATCCCGCTCCTCCACAGCTGGAGCATCAGACCATCTCTCCAGTGCCGCAAAGCGAGCCGAGCGTAGGTGGCGCTGGGCTTGGGCTGTGGCTTCAACTCTGGCTGTGGCTTTGGCCTAACCCCATGGTGCACGAGGTGCATGAGGTGCAGTCTCCCTGCGAGCTCCTCCACCCCGAAAATGAAGAGGAGAACAAAAATTAAGGAACACTGCGAACAAATACGAGTATAAACAAAAATGGTTTTAAGAGATTTACTTAAGTAATATCAATTCTAAGGAATGTTTTTCAAAGCTAGAGAAGAGTCTAGTTTGAAGTCAAGTACGAGTTCTTAGCTTCCCGTATTTACTTATTGTTTTTAGTGTTCTTTAGACTTGTTTTAAATCATGTTATACCCTATTTTTCTGGCAGTGCATTGCTCGGCAAAGGGAAAAGTCTTGGGATGGCGCGTGTGCCTAGCCCTTATTTTCCCATTGCTCCATTCTTTCTCTCTGGTTCGCCTTTATATTCCCTTTTTTTTGTGCTTATTTTTTCGTCGATTTTATGAGGCGCAAGTGGCGACGTTTTGTGGTTGCAAGGCACGGGCACGGGCACCGGCACACAGCCTTTAAACAAAAACAAAAAGCCTGAGCCCAGTGGACAGCTAAAATGTTGCACATTGCCGGTGGTTTCCCCCTGGTGGTTTCCTTTTTCCCCCTTAAGCCGTCTCTCGTTTTCGGCGCCGCAGCAATTCATAAACGTGGGCGATTGATTCTCGTACCTCGCGTGGCCTCATCTTCCCCAGCGTTTTTGGTTTTTTTTTCTCTTTCGGTTTTCTGGGCTTTGAGTTTCAGCTGCGACTCAACGACGACGAACGGCGACGGCGACTGCTTTTGGGGCTTTGGCTTTGGCACTAAGGCTCGGCAAATGGCCCGCGGCATTGCGATTGAACTTCAAGTTATGATCGTCGTCGGAGTTCGCAATGGCAGCGCCGGAGTATTGCCACATTGATGGACGTTCCGCTCACGAATGAACCGAAAAGATCTCGGGGTATGCGCCACCACTAAAAACAACAACAGATGTACGGTACGTACGACTAGGCAACAAAAGTGGCAGGTGATGAAGTCAAGGGATACCTATTAAAAAGAGAGGATTTCGTGTTATTTTTTAAAGATATACATATTTTTAAAATTTTTTTAAAATGTAATTTAATTACCTATATTTCAAGAACTCCCCCATGTAACAAAGCTTTTTACCTCTAAGAATGGTAAGCCATTCGAAAGCCGATGTCTAAAAATACTGCAGTATATTTTTGAATGAATTTCTACTCTTTAAATCACAATTTTCTTCCCCTACGTAACCAATAGTTATAAAATAAGGCCGTTACTTTCTAGTGCCATCCCTGCATACCTTTTTCTAGACTCTTCGATGCCGAGGTATGGGGGCCACAACACACGCTGTTACCACTTATTGATGGCACATTGTGATGGTGATGCGTTTTGCCTGCGCCTCCAAAAAACGTACAAAAAGGAACCAAGCCCAGCAAGCGGCCCCAGACTTTGGCTGCTCACTCTCATGAACCAGGACCCGGCGATGGAGGGGCGTTCTGCTCAAATGTATGATACCCACCCACGAGCAGCAGCATCAGCAGGAAAGAAGCGCAGAATACCCAGCGAAACCTATGATGATGACTGCTGCTCCAGCTCCAGCTCCAGCTCCACTGAGGCCACTCCCTCCTCCTCGCTCGATTTTTAGACCGCTTTCCGTTGGCTTTTCGGTTTTCTGTTTTCGGTTTTAAGTTTTGGTTTTTGGTTTTGGCTTTGGCTTTGGCTTTGGTTTCGGTGTTGGTTGAAGGAAGGTGCATCTCTTCTCGGTTAGGTTCGGTTTAGTTTGGTTTCCCTTCGAACAAATAAAGACAATGCAGAATTAAGCGTTTCCTTTATTGTTGTTGCGCCGGCTGTCTGGCGGTTGTTGCTGGTGGTGTTGCCTTTTGTATTACTTTAAGGTGTGCTCCAGGTAATAATTTAGTTAAATCATATTTTTTCGGCAAAAAGCAAGAAAAACTCGGAAAAGGGGAACGTTTTGCACAGTCCTAAGAAACATTATTCGCCTTTAACACTTACTCACCAACAACTCTCAGCGCCGCCCATTCATGGAAAGATTCTTGACTTTAAAAAGGGATAAGTAAATGGTTTCCTAGAGGGATATTACACTAGTTATATTATTTACATTTTGTTTTACAACAAAAAATTAAGAAAATGAACTAGGCTTAATTTGCTGGGCTCGAAACTTATTTGTCTTGAACATATTTATCATATCTTCGAACTAACTTACTAACCAGAAATAAAATTAATATGTTCCACTCACTTAATATACGGTTTTTCGTGCCTTTGATTTATGCACCCTGAAAATTGAATTAAATCGCAGACTAATAAAGAGATAATTCATATTTAAGTCAGGCCCAACGGCTAAAACTCTATTCACCTCCTCTATATTCTTCTTTGTACTGTAAATATATATATTTGAATTTGGGCTTCTTCTTTTGAGAGTGGATTCATTAATATTTTGTTTGGCTTGGTATTTTTTTTTTTTTTTTTTTGTTATAACCTCGTCGTCGTCACAGACAAAACAAATTTCGACTCGCGCCATAAATATTCGTTATAAATATCACCTCGTTGTTTTCGGTATTCGGCTGACTCTCAGAAAAAATACAGCGGCAGCTTGCCGCTTGTCTTGTCTAACGATAAATAACAGTTAGAGCCTGGACCTACCGTATACGCCGAGAGATCTTCCCCAGAAATAACAACAAATAAAACATGTGGCTAACAACAACACCCGCGAGTCGAGTCTCTGATCAGCTTGAGCTTCAGCTTCAGCTAAAAAAAATCAAGTTAACATTTTTAAGGTGTGACCAAAAGCGAACGAAACTCATAATTTTTTAAATTAGCATTTTTGTTTTCTTCGTCTCATGGGTTTTGGTCGGAGTTTTGGGTTATACTGAGAACAAAAACGTGAAATATTATAGAATGTATTTAAATTATAATAAAATCTGGTTCTATGCTGCCAGATTTATAAAATGGTATTTCAATTAGATTTGATTTATTTAATATGCCAGGAACAAAATGATTTTGAAAAAGAGTTATTCCTAGCTGGTTCATTGCTATATCCTTCAATGGATATCTAAAAAAGCACCACGTCTCACGTGTTTGAAAAATCAATAAAATCAGTGCTCCTTCCTTTGCTTTAATGTTATAAAAATATAATTTTGTATATATCTTTCTATGGTATATCCCTTATTGGATGTGCTGAGACCTTACAGCGAAAAGCACAAGGTCTCACATACAGCGTCACCTTTGCGTTGCTCTGATTCCTTAGAAAAATCAAAGAAATGAATTACAACGTTCGCTTTCCTATACTTTCTAAATATTTCCCTTTATTGTTAATAGCATTTTCTTTGAGTGCTGGGGATCGGTTAACAGCGGCGACACACGAAGCCACCGCAGATGGTTTTATTTTACGTGGCGCGCGTTGTCATAAAACGAAAATTTACAAATTGTGTCTCCCCGCCGTTGCCCTGGACCTGAAGGAAGACAAAGAATCAACTGATGATGATGCCGAGATGCGACGACATAGACATCATCGAGCATCATTCTGTGCAGGCTCCTCTCCTGCTCCCTGCTGCCTGCTCCCTCCACTCAAGTGGTTGCAATAAACTCATCAATAAATTGCCGTCTGTTTCGCATTGGTTATATGACGCCAGTGGAACCACCAACGCAACCACACAATCATGTGGAATTTTTCTTAATATATTTCTTTCCCTCTCTGTCTGCCTTTTGAGATGCCTTTTTTTGGGCCCTGGTGGTCTCTTGGGGTCTCCGGTCTTCGGTGGCTTTCTTTCTACGCGCGTGGCTAAGTGGATTTGTGTGTTTTGTTGTGCGAGAAAAATGTTTATTGTTTCAACTTTGTTATCAGTGGTTAAGTAAACACACACTGGACACACTCGCACACACACACACACTGGCATGCCAAGGAAGTGTGGTCAATTTCTAATTTGTTTACACTCCAACAACCCAAAAAATGGGCAACAACAAAAATTATTGTACGCTTATTTATGTCTGGCCAACAACACTGTCAAAATGTCCCAACCGGAAGAGCAGCAGCAGCAGCAGCAGCAGCAGCAGCAGCAGCAGCAGCGCCCCGCTTTCGATCCATTGATGATGATGATCATTCTTTCCAGACTGTCTTCGGTCGGTTTTGTGTTTGACCTTATCTCTCTGGTAGACTCTGGAATTTTGTCTGAATTTTGCTGGGAATTTATTAGTACAAAGAAGTCGCGTGTTGGGACCATCAATCAGGGCGGCAAGAGATCGAGAAATCGGGTTCTCTCATTCCAAATCAGAATCAAAATCAGAAGCTTGGCTTTTGGAGGTGTTGTCCCCAAGTGGAAATACAAAGTATTTCACGCTTCTCCTTGGTTTCTTCTTAGTTGGTTCTTCTTGGCTTGGGTTTGATTTAAACAAATTAATTATGGTGTGGGTTTTGGCGGTGACAGGGTTTTATTTTGTTGTTGAGAGTTTTGGGGTGTAAAATAGTGGAATTAAATGTTTTCTTATTTTAAATAGTAAACAAAAACTGGATTCGCTTAAATAATTTATAAATACTTTAATATTATTCGCCTCTACATACTTAACTCCTTTAAACATTCAAGGCTCCTTAAAAGACTCTTAAAATTACATTATCTTTACTGTTCTTTATGTTTTTATCAGTGTTTCTTGGTAAATTGAAAATATTCAAACAGCACCGATTATCCCATCTAGATCAAAAGATTCTCAAAAGGTCACCCGCCCCCTAGAAAAAGTCAACAAAGATTTCCATTTTAGATATGCAAAAAAGAGGAACAAAAACCTTAAAATACTGTCAAAGTCAAAGATTCAAATCAAGATGAGACACCGCCCCCGTTTGCCCGTTGAAAGATAAAAGCTGTGATATGTATCATTTTAAAAACTGGTGACTGGCGTTGAAAATCCCCGAGCAAGCTTCAAAACATCAATGTTCGCTTGTCCCGCCTCCATTGTTGATTCAATTATCGCAGCATGGTGGCCAAAGAGGCATCGGGAAAAAAAACAAGCCATGAATAAAATGCAACCCTCAGTTGATTATAACGAAACCCTCCATTAGTAAGCAACTGTTTTCGCTGGTAATCTACACCCAAATGCCACGCCCCTACGCGCCGGAGATCATCATTAAACATCCCCCGGAAAATCCTGATGAAAATGGGGTGCCGAAGTGGGTACAAATTATTAAGCTAATAAACAACACGACAATAGGAAGAGGATATGGGATATAGGGGTGGCAATTTATTATCCCCTGCGAGCTCGCTGTAAAACTTGTCCGATAAGCGTGAAATGAGCACTTTAAAGTGTGCCCCGTGAACTGTCAACGGCAGCCGCATGAAGGGATCCGCAAACGGTTGTTCGGGGCTACCACCGGTATTGGGTTCCGGATTCCGGACTTTGGACAACGGTTGCCGAACGGATAATACTTGGTTATATGCATCGCTGATCTTTGAACGCAAAAAAAAGGGCTTAGCTAACCATAATTGAGCCGACTGACTGGTCGTATGTCTGTCTGTTGCATCTGTTGGGTTTTCAAAGGAAGGAAATATATGGTAAATGGTCTACCGCTTTCCCATTTTTCTACAATCTCTATGCACATAAAGAAAACATATAATAATTGACTGATTTTTTAGGATTACAAAGGATATATTTATTTACTTTATATTTTATAAAAAACGTTTTAAAGAAATATTTTTAAAATAACGTTTAAAGTTATACAAATTGATGATTATAACTAAAGTCAAACTGAGAAATTGAACATTAATTTTAATAATTAGTTGTTTCAGATTAATAAACAATTAAATATTACAAAAATATTTCTTCATATTCACCATTCTCCATATTTTTGCCTGTGTTTCTATATATCTCCAGCTCTCAGTTAATCGCCACGTTTGCATCGGCTTAGAGATTTCTATATATATTTCCAGCCTGAATGATGAATTGAAATGGGCAATGGCGAGAGTCGTTGCGTTGCCTCAGGCCTCTTCATCATCATATTTTCCAGCTCCTCTCCGAGATTTATTTATCTAGCTATCCATATGAAGCTTACTTTGTTATTGGGTGTCGTAATCGTTCGACAGGGACTCAACCTAATTAACCATAAAGTGAGCGCCATCATGTCACAGCTGTCGGCTTTAGAGAAAAAAGTGAAGGAGTTGTCAACATGAAATTCAAGGGGTCGGTCGGTGAATGTTCTGCTCGGCTTGAGGCTTGAAATGGAGGAACTCTGACATGAGAAAAGGGTGTGTGGTTTGTCTTTCGTGAAAGTTAAATCGTTTTCATAATTAAATAATTTTTTAAAATAATAAAAAACCACTAAAACAAGTTCGTTAAAATTTGAAACATATATAGAGAAAATATAATAAATTTCTTGGTTTTTATTTAAATAAATAAATAAAACCGCGACGTTGTGGCAAAAAAAAAAAACTTAAATATATTAATAAGGCTGTGTTCAGTAGAAACAAAGACTGTCATCAGTGTACGTAGGCGTGTTTCTAAAAAAACAAATGGAATGTTTAATTTTACATCTTAGCAAAATGTTTTAAATATATATAAAACACCTTTACTAATTGTGGATCTATGACTGGTACTCTCAGCTATTTTCAAGTTATCTAGACTTATTCAAGATAAAACCGTCACTACTGGCCCATTAATCACTCACCACACATTCCTTTCACAACTGCCATTTCACTCTAAATATCTCATGATTTAGAAAAAATCCCACACATTGCTAATCCCTACGTACACACTCAAGATCTCTCCGGTATATTACCTACAAAAATAAAGTACGACAAACTACAGAAATATGTCACATTATTTTCTCACTCACTCAAAAAAAAAAAAAAAAACAGAAATTTACAACTGCCGCCCATTACTAACACTTATTCTGAAAGTACGGGTATTACAACACCTCGGACAGACGACGCTAAACTCTGTATTTGTTGACAAATATTAAGGGGTATGGCCAGGTACTGGCACTCACCTATATATAGTATATAGTAATAGCGATATCCGTGCAAAGCAATCTCTTGTCAAGTATATTACGTTAATGACAAATTGACGGCAACCGGCACGCCTTTGATGTGTTTTGTTTGATTGTTTTGGTTCTAATCATCGCCGACTGCCGACGAAGTAGTCGTGGTAAAAAAAAAAAAAAAACAGAGAGTGTTGTGTGTGTGTAAAAAGGGGGTGTGGGAGGAGGATCTCCAGGGGTGTGTTTGTGCGCTTGCTTGCAAATGATTTCGTTTTAATTTAACCGCGCACTCGCCGTAGTCGTCACTCAATTAGCTTGCAGCTCAGCCGGAGCTTATCAGTCAAGTCATATAACCAACCAACCCCCTTCCCTTAATTTGTGTTTGTCCAGATAAGCTTCTCCATTATCTGGCGGGGTCTCTCTCGCTCTCTGGGGAGCTTGGGGTTTTCTCTACACTTGGATATATTATATATATAAGCATAAGAAACCTAAAAAGTATTAAAAAAATGTTTATAACTAAGAGGAAATTTTAAGAATTCCATCATAAAAGAATAGGAAGTTAAAAACACAAATAGGAAAAGAATAAATTCGTATGCCCCGCTCATTAAATACCGGGCACTTGGTTAAGAAATAATGTCGGACCTCTTATACCCTTAGAGCGACATTAAGTAAATGTAAAATCTCTAGACTCGCTGCAACAAGCATTTTTCTTAGGTAAAAATATTAAATATAATTTAGTACGCATTTCTTCGAGTGTATACTCCCGTTGCATGACTTTTTCTGTCACTGTTTGACGACTGTGTGACGTCGTTGTAGTACACAAGTCGATCCCAGCGAACTGCTCCGCGCTACGTGCCCGGCAAGAGTTGTCAAACAAGCCGTTGGCAAATACAAGGCACTCGGATACGGAATACGGAATACTGAGCACGGAGCACGAAGCACGGATCACGGAGTACGATGAGTACACTTTGCCGGACTCCAGAGAGAACAGAGAGACCTACCTCAGTGCACTCGGGGGTACGGACTGTCAATTACAACTCTAAATATGTGTGTGCACTCGACATTTGTCGCATTTTGTTTGCATTTGCGCCCCAGCCTGCAATAAAAGCCGAACAAACCGACATCGGGCGACGAGTTATAGGTTCTGGCATATGGGAAATACACCTACAAAAATCAAGAACAAATTAGTGGTAATATGCCTTTGGAGTCTACGAAAAAGAACTGTTTGAAACTGAGATTTTCAATGACATAAAATATTTAATATAGTTAGAGACTATATCACTCCATTTGTTTGTTTTTCGTTGAGGTTAGTGGAAACAAGATCTGATCTTTATGCATTTAAATCTTAACAAGAAGCCACATGCTTTTGAAAATATTATTTCGGCACCCAAATAATCTACCTTAAATTCTTAAATAGAATTCTAGATATATTGCTTCAATCCAGTTATGTTTTTGTAGCAGTGTAAGTATTTTATATGCACGCTTCAGTACTCCACCGCCGCAACGTGAGAAGAAGAGAACTCTAGAGAGCAGGAGAACTGTGTGGAAATGCCTCCCCCAACTCCACCGTCGTCGGCAAAAGTGTCCCGTCCAATAAAATCTAATAACCACTTGGGGACACCGTCGTTCCCCCGGCCCATTCCCTTGCCCCTGCCCCTAGCCTTGTCGGAGGAGTTTGTGATGTTCCAAGGGCTCCCAAGTCCGGAGGAGACCTTATAAGCAAGGTCTCTCTATTCACTTGCACGATTTTCGGCAGCTTTTCTTCTTCTGTATGATGACATTGGCACAAAGAAGCACATTTCCAGAAATTTTGTTTTTTTTTTTCTGTGGCGGCTGTCAAAGGGCTTTGGAACTTGGAGACATGGTGTCTAGAGTGTGAGACAGCGGCTATATGACATGGGTGTGGGTGGTTTAACACACATCAAATGGGGTATAAGTGGGGGCTTATGGAGAGATTTATAGAGAAATTTTGTTTGGGGAATTCCGGGAACTCGGTAAATGGGTTACATTTTGTTGACAAATGTAATGGCTGTTATCACATACTACTATAAATATTGGAATTATTTTTGTGACAGCTTATTATACAACTTTAAGGCAACTCACTTATAATAATTCTAATTAAATGAATTTCTTTAATAAGGTTTCTGATTTAATTATTGTTTGATTTATTTATTCACTGACTTATTTATGAAGCCCTTCTTCTTTTTATTGAAGTACAGCCATGTTCCCCAGCAATTCCTCTTGCATTCCTGGTTTCTAAGCTGGAAAAATGCAAAATATCTTGTTGAGTCTTCCTCCTTTGGCAAACTATCCCAAAACATAGACTTACTGAGGCTAGAAATATGCTAAAATGTTTACGAGATGGCACCTAATTAGGCAGAAGAACGCCGCCAGAAATTTACGTTTCCTTCGGTTCTGGCGCAGCTTTCAAACTTCTCAAACTTCTCAAATTGCACAAACTGTTCGTTTTAAATCCTCGAACGCCGGCGGCTGGCCCAAAAAATATATGAGTGAGTGGTGCCAGTTACACGGTAAAAAACGTGTTAACTTTTTAATAAGAGATCAAAATTAATTACTTAAATTGTTAATACAATTTCTAAATGGCACGTGATGAAATTTAATGATTTTTTACAATATAAACTTTCATTACGCTTCAAGTACCAACTGTTGTTATCATAATCATCAAAATGCATCCAATTAATTGTTTTGAGCCTAGAATTCTCACTATATAAGAAAGAGGAAACATATTTTGTTATTTTTCTCTGTGAAAAAATTCCTAAGAAAAATAATTTCAAGTGCATTTAGTGGTGCGTAGATCAGCGCTGTGCAAACACGGATTCGTTCCCATTGAGGTGCCGATGTGGCCAGGGCCAAAATTATTGGCGTAGTTATGACCGGACGGACAGCGACATACATCAAATCATAAAGCAAATGGTGCCGACAAACTAACTGGCCGGAGTTAAAATGGTCAAATGGCCAAAATAACCAAACCGACCGACAGAATACCAGCCCCCTCTGACATTTACATTCGCAAGTCAGCCCCAAAAAAAAAAAGACAACGCCAAACAACCAAACAACACTGACGACAACGAGAACGTTCCGCTTTTTTTGCGTTGGTTCCGGGAAACGCAACAAAATTTCACAACGCACAAAAAAAAAAACCAAAAAATTGTTGCCCTCTCTTGGCCATCAGTTAGCTCCAGCTGCCTCGTCTTCTTTTTTCCGTGGTGCAACAACACCTTGACCAAAAGCAATAGCCAACTTCAAAGAATCTTCGGAACGGCCACGCCTCACATACACTAGACAACAACATTGTTGGATGGTGGTGTGTTTGTTACACCCAAAGAAAATGTTGACAAATAAAAGTAAGAAAGGATTGAAGGATTTTTAAAAGAAAAATTTAATATCTAAGAGCTTGGATAGATATTACAAACAAAAAACCTTGGTATAAACCTAATAAACTATTACAAAAAAAAAAGAAAGAAAGTATTTGTAGCTTGAACCGCTAGTTACATTAGGGGGGGAAATAATCTAAAATAAACCTAGAAAAAAATCAGAAATACTCAGGTTACAGATAGAAGAAAATCACCTTTGAATTTGCGAGTGTTGTAAAGAGTGCTCCTTGAAATTCCCAAGTGCAAGTTCGGAGACACGCCAGACCTATTATCATCAAAGCCAGAATTAGATATTAGATATTAGATAGATATAGCTATAGCTATAATATATTTCGCATTATTTTTTAATTTCGTGCCAGATTTTTTCTCTCCGTGCATTTTGTTCGCTGTTCTAAGTGTTGCTGTTTGCCCGTTGTTACTGTAAGTGTTGCAGATCGAAGGTGGAATGTGTTGTTGCCGCGTTATTGTCGTTTGCTGTTGATGGGCTTATTAGAGTTAGTCGAAGTTGTTTCCTCTTTTTTTTTTTCACTCTTTCTCTCGGGGCGTTGCGGAAACCTCAAAGCGAATTTAGTGCGCTTCCCGCCCGCCCCCCTTCAAGGGGTTGTCCCCTTGCGGGTTTTATGACGACAATGCGTTTGCTGTCATAATTATTAGTCAAACACAAACAATGAATTTCATAATTTTCCCATCAATACACAACGGACGAACGTTCGTTCGGTTCGTTCGTAAAACTCTCGAAACTCCAAAAACTCAGCGTCGAAAGCGTTCAAACATCCGCTGTTCCCGCACGCGCCGCCCCCGGTAGAATTTCCCTGGAGGATGAGCTATGGATATATATATATATGGTACATATATAGTGGGGATTTCGAATGGAGAATCCCCAAGGGGAAAAAAGAGGAAACAACACACTCTGTGCGCTGGAAATGAAGCCGTCGCGCATAAAGTGTGAAATTGCTGGCAATTCGCAGAGACGACGCTCGGCTTCATTCTCAACTCGGGCTCTTCGTCTTTAGAGACCGTTTAAAGACCGGACTAATGGGAGATGTCAATGCATTTAGAGAAACAGGAAAGAAATCCAAATATAAAAAGAATTACAAAGAATTATTAACACAAAAGCATTAAAAGGCTTTAATGTGTTAATATAAAATATTTTGAGAAAAGAGTGAACTTAAAAACTTTTTTAAAATTAATGAAATGTACTAAAAATATCTTATTTTTGTTTTCTGAGATAAAACAAACTATTAAAAATCGAAATCTATTTTTTCAAACTTCCTTTCAAATAAAACATCTGCGTGTAAGCTAAGTGTTAATTTAATTATATTAACTAAAACCGATTGTCCAACTCGTGGCATAAACGCAAAAGAACAATTTAAACAAATATTAAATTGAATGATGATGAATTTCTCTCAGTGTCTCTTGCAAGCTTGTTCCATTGAAATAGAACAATATCCGCGCAAATATTTGCAGAGAGCAGCAAGCAGAGGTCGTGTTTAAAATGTTTAAAATGTTTAACCAACTGAGCAGAGGAGAGAAGGAGAACTGGAGCCCGCCAAGAAGAATGGACTAACCAGAACCGAGCAGAGCTGAGCGGAGAACCCTGGTCAAGAATGGGACTCCGACTCCAACCCGGGACTCCATCCATAATTGTTGTTTGATCGTTGTAATTGGTTTGGTGCAGTTGAAGCACAGGAAACTGTGCTGGAAAGACAACATTGCAGGCGGCTTTACATTGATCCGTTTAACGATTTGACAAACGCGCTGAGATCTTTTCGGGAAAAAGCGAAAAAAAAGGGGTAGGATGACCAGGAATCGGACCTGGTTGGCGGTTTGCTTTTGAACTGGACTGTTGGGTGTGTGTGTGTGGACGGCATGTGCTTTGTTTGTGTCGTTATGGCCGCCGCCGCCGCCGCATCGTTTTCTTTTTGTAGTCGATAATAAAAATTGTAAACTTTGTGGCAGTTGTGCTGCAGCTCCACCCTTGTTCTCAAACCTGGACAGGACAGCCCACTTTTCGCTATAAAAAAAATAAGAGATCCCCAAAAGTCTTTCAGGGAACACGCCCCAGGCATTATCTGTGTGGGAAAGCTTGTGCTCCTCTTCTCTGATTTCTATATACTCAGGTTACTCATAGTGGGTGGTCTTTTTCCTGCTCCACTTGTCACCAAACTTGTTGGACACTATTTGTTTTCAAGAACGAATCTAGAACAGCCTGGAAAACTAAATAGAAAAATCGATGGGAAAATACTTATTGTTTCTTTGTCTTAGCCTCCTCACTCGCCATTGTTGTCAATCATCATGTTTATTGTCAAAGGCTTGTTAGAACTGGTGTTCGGTGTTCGAAAGGTGTACACCTTTAATGGTACATTAATTGCCCTTGTTGGCACTTGAGCGATGATAAACATCAGTACAAATATTTGATTTTAGTTTTGTGACAAGTGTGTAAATATTGGTAGTACCAGAGCGGAATCCACAGGGGAGAAAGGGTGAGAAAAAAAAGGTTAAATGATGGTAGAAAATTTCTCAACTTCCTTTAGGGAATTCAAGGAACTCGTAGGAGTTTCAAGTGGAAGAAGGCGGTTGTGAGATGTGTTTTTAAAGTCCTGCAGTGGGTGACATCCATTTTAAAAATCTGAATAAATATTTTCTCCATGTAGATGTTATACTACACTGTTCCTTTAAGTATTTCCAATATCCAAACTTATTTTGTTCCCTTTACAAATGAAAACCATACACTTTTTAATAATTTTCTTTTAAGCTAGTATCATTTATTCGACAGTATTTATATTTAAGAGTCCACAATTTTACTTAGTTCACTGATCATATATCAATCGAGAGCCTTACACAAAGTCAAACTTTCCTGCTAATATCCATGGCTTAATCCTACGCACTTAAGAACTAAACTTAGTCTAGATTACATTTAAATTAGTAAATATGATTACAATTAGGATTACAAAACACAGATCAGACACAAAATGTGGAGGGAGGGATTCGTGTATACTTGAGAGCTGCAAAATGAGATTTAATTTTTATTTTCTTATTGAGACGAAGAGATACTCGAAAAGATCAATCGCTGACGGCCACCAAATCTCTAGAGGTTCCAGGGGCATTCGTTGCTGGTCCAGCGGAAAGGCCCAAATCAGAGCTGGAACTGGAGCCGGAGCCAAATAGATCACTGAGATTGCCACCCACACCACCAACGCCGACGCCACCCACTCCGGCGGACAAATTGTGGGTTAAACTATGACGTCGAAGATCGCAGTTTCGCCGGAAAACCTTGCCACAGGACGAGCAGTTGTAGGGCTTGATGTCCGTGTGGGTGAGCAGGTGGGTCTTCAAGTTGGAACGCTGATTGAAGGAGCGATTGCACACGGGACACTTGTGCGGGGACTCCTCCATGTGCAGGATTTTGTGGACAGCGAGGGTGCGCGATTGACAGAATCCCTTGCCGCATTCCGCGCACTTAAAGGGTTTCTCCTTGGAATGGATATATCTGAGAAAGATGGAGAAAAATCGAGGAAGAAACTTGGATTAGTTTAAAGTTAGAATGGAATTAATTATTATTAATTATATATTCTGCGAGGTTAGAAGACTAAGAGAAGAATCTTATCGATGAAGTGATGGTAGAGCTTAAAATATATATTTGTTATAAAAAGTAAAATGCTTCCACTACCTACCTATGATCCCTGAGATGATCCTGCCGCCGGAAGGCCTTGCCACAGATATCGCAGGAGTAGGGCCGTTCGTCCGTGTGGGTTCTCTCGTGGATCAGCAGGTTATACGACTTGGTGAATTGTCGATTGCAGAACTTGCAGATGAACTGCTTCTTGGAACGCTGGGCTGCTGCTGCTGCCGCCGCCGCTGCTGCTGTCGAACTGCCCGCTGCCTCATCCAGGCCAGCAGCTCCGCCTGATGCTGCAACACCTCCCCCGGAACCCAAGACACTCATCTTATCCTGATACATCGTGGCCTGCAGCGAATGCAGAGCCGAGTCCGTTTCCGTTTGGCCAAAGGCCGTGGGATTGAATATGAAGCTGCCGTAGCTGCTGTCCAGGTCGCCCGCCTCAAAGGACAGTGCATCCTCGGCATCCAGCAGGGGGAGATCGCATTCCGCTGCCAATTCTGCGGCCGTGGCACAATCGAGGGCTGCCTGTTGGCTTGCAGCAGCTGCTGCAGCCGCCGCCGCAGCAGCCACTGCGGCACTAACGGTCCCAATCGAAGGCAAAGGCAAGTGGCACTTGGTTGTGGTTGTGGCCGCAGCAGATGAGGAGGAGTGGGAGTTGGAGTGCGAGTTGCTGGTAGAACTAGTGTTGCTGCAGGGTGAGCTGGCTGCTGCTGTTGCTCCTCCACCTCCCCCTGTTCCAGTTCCCGAAGGGTTTTCTCCTGAGGAACTCGAGGAACAGCTAGACTTGAGCTCTATATTAGCTATATCTATCAGGGATGAGGGCAGGGTCTCCGTCTCATTGCTGTTGCAGGTCGTATTATTGTTGCTGTTACTGTTGTTGCTACTGCTGCTGCTGCTGTTATTGTTGTTGTTGTTGTTATTAAATCGAAATACATCCGATTTCCCTGTTAGACGCTGCAGAGCCAAATACGACTCCAAGGCCTGTAGGTTAAGGGCTGCTGCTGCTGCTGAGTTGGCCGGCAGCAAAGCCGCTTGCTGCAAACTGCTGACCATGGTGCCTTGCAGCGATAGTACCACCGCAGCAGCTGCTGCAAGATCGTTTGTGGCCGCTGCTGCCGTGGCTGTTGCAGCTGCCATTGCGGCGTTGCTCGTGGTCTTACTGCTGTTGCTGTTGCCTATGTTGTTGCTGCTAATGCTGTTACTGCACTTGTTGCTGCTGCTGCTGCACATGTCGCCTTTTGAGTGTGTCACCTTGTGCGTTGCTGAGGTTGTGGCTGCTGTGTTGCTACACTTGCTGCTGCTGTTGCTGCTGCTCTGTTGCTTTGTTGCTGCTGCGCTGCTTGGTGCTGTTGTCGCTGAATTGCCTTCGATATCGCCGCCTAGCGCCTCCACTATCTCGGTGGCAGTGCTGGTCACCGGCATGTTGCAAGTTGCTGCGGCAGCGGCAGCAGCACTCAAATGCTTAACTGCCTCCATAAAATAAGTCGAGATCCACGCACACAGCTGGATACCAGGGATCCGTCTCCTACTCCTTGCAAAAAAGCCTTCGGGGGCTGCGTTTACTTTTTCCTTTTCTTTCCTTGTTTTTTGACTTTTTTTGTTTTTATTGTTTGGCGCACCTACGCAGTGGTCCCGTGCAGCAGCGCGTCCGCATGAATATTAAAAACCACACGCCATCATAAATCACGTCTTAGTCACGCTTTCAAAAGTCATAAAAATCGAATTTGACGTTGGCGAAAAAAATCGAGAAAACGTAAACGAGTAAAGCAGCTCAATGCAGTCGAGTTCAAAATTAAAAGGCACGCTTTTCGATTATTCTTTTTTTTTTTTTTTTTTTTCGTAAAAGCCACACGCGAATAATTAAGCTAAAAATCTTTAAAGAAACAGTGATTTTTTCGCAACGCAGAGTTTATAGAAGAGTTCTGTATTTTGATTTCCGCTTCCGGTTAATCACTACTTCCGGAATTAACACACACACGCGTACAGGTGTACACAATAACTATTGCTTTTTGTTTATTTTCTCTGGATGCTTCTTCTTCTTCTCCTGACGTCGATTCAGCCGTCGCTGCACACAATATTGGTAAAAGATCACGGAATAACTAAAAGTCCATTGCTCTGCCAACGGATCGCGGACCTGCGCTCACTTGTTGATCACCGTGACTCTCTCACTAGGAGCTCTCTCCCTGTCGCTCTCTCAGTGTCTGAACCTATACAAAAAAGAGAGAGAAAAACGGAGAGGATCAACTGTGAAATCACTGTCTACAAAGAGCGATCGGAGAGAGAGTGACAGCCAGGTGCAAACAAGTTTCTGTGAAATCTCTTGAGCACCTTTAGTCTCCCGCTCACGCACACAAGCTTGGGCCAGAGAGCTAGAGCGGGAGAGATCGCAATGAGAAAGAGAGAACCGGTTTTGTGGCGCTGTCTTCTGATTTTTGAGTGGGTGTTCTTCTTTCCTTCCCAATTGCCCAACTGACTACCTCTCTTTCTTTCCCGTTCGTGACGGCTGTTTCTCTCTTGCTCAGGCACTCTCCTTTCAGCCTGCCTTCTCGCTCTGCATAGTTTGATTATTTACGTTTATACATATTTATTTTTATAATTTAGCAAGCAATTGTTTATGATTTTTCCTAGGAAATCGGACATACTTTTTTGGGGGTTTTGCGAAGGTAAAGCAATTTTAGCCGCTGTTACTAAGGGGAAAAAGTTTAAGTTTGGAAGAACTGTCATTTCTTCACAGTTAAAATAATTCATTTAAATAATTCCCAATGCTAGAATTCCCAACTGGGAATTTAGGAACCAACCGTGGTAACTACCCTGAATGTTAAAGTCGGATACTGATGATGAAATCATAGAAAATAAATATGGTAAATTGCTATAAAATCGAAACCTAGAAAATGGAATTCACAAGAATAAAATATGATCGGCGATCTTGAAAGAGCAAGAAAGTAAAACCAAAGGATTGCGATCGAATGATAAAAAACCAAAAGACCAGCTGTTTTTTTTGAGTCTCCATAAAAGGCAGCCGTAAAAATTCCTATTAAAAAATATGGAACAATGGCTGAATCTATTAAATATTAACGATCCTAAAAGGTGAACAAAAAACACCTTGTAAGAGATTCTGGGAATTTCCCCTCCATATATTGATTCCTCTTTATTTATAAGCAACATTTTCGCTGAGTGCATGAACCTGTGCTAGCATTTGCAAATTGTGGCCATTAGTCAACGCGTTGATTTCTTCAGCCCGAAGCCCAGCCTGATGATTGAAATGATTCTCCTCGCACGCTATTCCCAAGAAGAAATCCCCAGAAGAAAGAGCGCGAAGAGAGCGAGGCAGCCAGAAGAAACCAAAACCCAATCACAATTCGAATCACAGAGCTGCACAATCATAGACTCGGGATTTTTTTCAACTGTCAATTATATTTCCTTATATTCTGCATGCAGAAAAACGGAGAGAAAAACAGCGAGACTGCGATTTTAATGCGCTAAACGGGCCAAGTAAATGACCAATAATCATGAGAGCTGCCATCGCTCCGGCTGCCGGTTGGTTGGTTGGTTCGTTGGCTGTCGAGTCCAGAAATAAAGAAAACTCCAGTCAACTCCAACTCCCAAGTGCAATTTATTTTTGCATTAAATTGCAATTTGTGCCGGAGACTCGCTGTGTTTTCTACCATTTATACAGATATTATCATGATTAATAATGCACAAACATGTCATATGCTCGTTTCGTGTGTGTTTGATTGGAACGCATTAGGATCGCGGGCTTTTAATGAGTCCGGGAGTCTGCAATCCTCTCAAGTCTTCATATTTCCAGTCTTCTTCTGTCTGCAGTCTCACGGTAGCAATTATGTCGCTTAGTGAATCTTAAGGCTGGCGATGATGATGATGATGATCATCATATGTGCTGATCCGCAGATCATCCTGACTGGCGGCGCCCATCAAAAGATCAGCATTTGCGATTGCACATTCCAAGGTAAAAACTCTGTCGTATTGACACAAGCTTCCTTTTTTTTTTTGTAAATGAAAAGCCCCGTCTTTTAATGTCGTTATATTTCGATAGTCGCGCTTTTAAATGCTCGTTTCCTGTGCCGCCGCCTCGATCCAACCTCTCGCTCTCTCTCCTCTTCAGGGACACGATTGTCGGATTGCCAGGCTCCATTGCCCGATCCCAGATCGCAGTCCCAATCCCAATCCCATCGCTGGTCTCAGTTCCAGCATCGCTGTCTGTCTCAAGGCAAATGGTACATGATTTCAAATTTCAAGTACCAGTTTACATAAAGATCGCACAGGCTAAAAAGCTAGCTGCACTGGGAAAAAGGTTTTAATATTTCTATAAAATATAAAAAAGGGAAATTAAAGAACCAATTATCTATTAGAAGGTGAATTCTTCGGTTTGAAGCTTTGTCAGTTATCAAAATAATATATAAGAACAGAGACTTAAGATCCACTATTTCTTTGAGATATTTGTTCCGACTCCTTTCTTTATAATTATGCATATGTATTCTGCTTTAAAATTCTTGTAGTGTAACTACAATAAGGCGAAACCAGTCCCTTCAGCTCCTTCTTCCTGTCCTGTGTATCCTATCCTTTCCCTTCCTTTTCTGGTGCCTTTTCCTGGGCTGCGCATTGGGTTGGGCGATCCAAGGGAATGCCTTGAAGCCTCACAACCATCTGTCACAAGGTCCCCAGTTCCAGTCGTAGAGCCTCCGTCTCAGTCCCGAGTCCCAGGTCTCCATCTCCGTCCCAGTCTGAATATAAGAATGCGCTAAACTTGATTCCTTCGAAGCGAGCGCCGAGTGCGCATGCGTGGGCTGGAATTACATGATCACGATCAGCGATAAAACTTGATGTTGTACATAGCAGGCGACATGGGAGCGAGAGCGGGATCAGAGCGCGGAATATTCGGGATATCCAGTACGACAAAGAGCGGAGAGGATCGCAACGGATTTGGATTGGATCGATCCATCGCCTCATACAAAATGTCGCAAAAGTTGTACAAATCTACACGGAGAGCTCCAAAGATCCCAGGGCCAGAGCCTAAACCCAGGTGGAACAACGGGACACCGACAAACGATCGCAGAGTGCACTTTGAAAAAATTACGGACAGTTCAAATACCATAAATATACTGAAATTTGTATATATTAATGAAAAATATTTTAAAAGACAAGAGCTTCTACTAAGCACAGTCTATATTATTCATTAGTATCTGTTTTTTAGGCAGAAAACAGCATACCACCATGTTGTGACTAGAACCAGTTGAGAATTTTAAAAGGGAATTACTTAAAAGTGCTTTATTTTTGTTGGGAATTCTAAGAAGTATCATTAAAACGTGCTTAAACAAACTTAACCAGTTGTTAACTCGGAAAAGGATTTATTTCGGTAATGGGAATTTTTAAATTAAACTTTAAGCTATCCCCAAGTGAAAAAGCTAAACTTAGAACATATTTTCTCTGCGTGTAAGGATCCTCATGGTTGTCTTTCGGCCTTTGTGCGATCGCCCCAAGTCGTGTCAAATTATTGATTGCTGTCTTTTAATTTGATTTTGATTTTTCCACCGACTCTTGTCATCTTTCCGATCGCAAACCATGGATCGGCGAGGGCCAGACCGGCTGTAGAATTATTAATCTGCTGCTTTGATTTGAAGCGACACACCATGATCGTGACAAAGAAAAGTAAAAGTCATAACACACATCTAGGGCGGCGATAAGATCGCCAAGATCACCGGCTTAACACCGATCATCTGGTCTATTGTTTTCGAGTGACTTTTTTCTTCTTTTTTTTTTTTTTGTTTCGTTTTATTGGAACTGAGTAATTATCAGGGGCGTACGTTTTCTCTACTTTATTTTCCTTTTTTCGTATTTTTGGGATTCCCTGGAACAGACGGCAGCTCATTAGCCGCAGGCGTTGCCGCTGATTGGACCAACTATTTAATCCCTGACAGAGATTAGGCCATGTTCAGTTCTGGATTTCTGGTGAAAAAAAAAAGACAGGCGGTAGTCGTCGATATTTCTGCGGTTGGCACGCACACAGCGGGTTTTTTCTATTTTTATTTTATTTCATTTGATTCCACTTTTGACGCAGATCTCTTATCGCGAGTTTTTCGTGAGGAATTGACATATCTACTTGGTAATTTGATCTATTGAAAACCAAAAAAAAAAAAAAGAAAAGACCTCGCCGCCGCCGATATGTTTGTTGTCTTTTGAAGGTTGCATTGCCCGTGCTGCTGGCTGCCTGCGACAACAAACAATGGCGGGGAAATCATAATTACAATGGATTAGGAAATATTAATACTTCCTTTCATCTTTTGCCGTAGGTCAAGACCCAACGAATTTGTTGTTTGCAAGTACTTGAGATCTTTTTCGTGTGTTCGTTCGTTCGTCCGATTCCGAATCGATTGTTGTCTATTTACATAGTTCTCGAGCTGAACAAACAACAAATGAGTTGGCGCATGGCCAAAGATCATCTGCAAATAAGTGTGGTTCTTTTTACTTGGCTAATGGAATGGGGAACAACAATTAAGAAAAGAAAAAGGGCAGGCGAGAATGTGGGATAAACTGGGATAATTATTTTTTGGAGCGTCCTTAGTTTTTGGGTTTTTGCCTTCTCGGGTTTCTTGGGCTTCTCGGGTGTAGTTTTTGGTTTGATCTTGAGGCCCTGTATAAGTCATACTTTTGAAATTTTAAATGGGCCTATAAAAGGTGTCTATAAATACTCGATTGGGCGCAGCTGCATTTGGTTAGATTTAAAGGTAATATATGATATATTAAAGTATTACCAAGAAAAAGTACAACATATTCTTTATCTCTTTTCTTTTTTAATACAAAAAAAATATATTATATATCGGTAATATGCTTGCATTTTAAAATTAGTGAGTCATAGTTTAATGGGGATTTATGCTTCATAAGATATTATTAGAAAATGCTCTTTGAAATCCTAAAAGTCGCAACTTTTTGTAAAAAACATGCAAAATCATACTTTACTATAAAAAGAAGGCTTGAATAAAAGTTTATTGGGTAGAAAAACCTTCAATATCTGCCCTTCCTCCAAATCCAAGCTATAATCTTAAACAGTATTTATTTTTATTGCTTTTTAAATAATTTTACAATTCTTCCTTGCAGAAAATGAAAGTTTCCGAAGAAATTAAATTAGTTTCCCCTCGAAAAAGAAAAATAGAAAACACTTTTATTTAAAAAATTTCTTAAATTTGTCCTCATTTTTCACCCTATAAAGACTGGCGCCAAAAACCAGAAATTGCATAATTGAAACTGTTAAAAAAATGCCCGCAATGTTTGTCCAATTTCCAAATTGTCTTTCGGGCCATGTCCAAAGTGATTATGCATCACAGTCGCCGTCGATTCCCACACCCAACACCGAGAACAACAGGGCGAATGTGAAATGTGTTTCTCCCCCGTAAACATTCCGCGAATGATTTGCATGCCTCACAGATCCGATCGGAACCGATCTCTGGTCTCCTCCGGAGAACGGGGTCCAATCACAATCGAAGCCATCTGGCCGAGGCGTTCGTTCGCTCGTTCGTGGGAATCAGTTCAATACAATTTGCATGCCCAGATACTCAAACTCAAACAACTCCAGGCCGAAACTCAAACTCCAAACTGAAACGAAACTCGGAGAGTGGTGTGGTGTGGTGTGTGGTTCAAGTTCCGAGATCTCTGGGGTCGAAGGGGCTCCGTTTGTCAATTAATTGCAGCGCAAACGGACCAAAATCGTAATGCGGCAAATTGTTGCAATTTTCTCGCGGTACCAGGCCCAACAACAACTGCACAGCAGAAGTAGTAAAAGACATAAGTACAACTGCCGAATTATTGAGTGACTGAATGAACGAATGAGTGGCTTGAATGAGTGAGTGACGGCCGAACGAAGCCTTTTCGTCTTGCATCGCTGAATGGGGCATGGGTTGTACAGTGAATGTTCGCTATTCATGCTTTAAAACCTTAAAAATGTAACTATTTTAAATTGTGTTTTGAGAAAGGAAATTGTGTAAACTATTTTTCTGTCTTTATAAAATAGAATAGTATATTGTTCACATTAAATTCCTTCTAAAATACTACTTATTTCCCTAGAATGGCATTATATTTTTCTACTATGTTTTTTTAAAATTAAATGTTTGATTATTATTAGAATTTATTCATAATTAAGGTTCCTATTAAGTTTGTTCTACTGTATATATAGTAAGACATGTGTCTGATGGTCCCGATACCTAACCCCAACCCCAAGATATAAAACATCGTATCGTGTTCGCGGTCACCGTGTGTCTTTTTTTTATTCCTGCCAAATGGTCGACTTGGCCGTGTTGTTGTTTGCTTTTTTTTTGTTTTGTTCCAAAGGCCTAAATGGCCAACAAATTGATGCGCGATGCGATTTAACGTTTCTTTGATTGAGCTAATGACAGGCGAGAGACTACGTGAGAAAGAAATGTATTTCAATTTCGCATTCGCATTGGGTCAAAAGCGAATTGTAGGTAAAATTAGGGATACCGAGCTTGGACATGGAAATGGTTGAATGGACAAGGTTAGGGGAAAGCGCACAATTACTATATCTACGAGGTGTGTTGGAGAGTGTTGTTGTAGCAGGATAATTGGTAAAAACAAAGCCTTTTCTTGACAACAAAATCCTTAAATAATAAGGAATTATTTAATCATTTAGCTTAACTATAATTTAATCTGCAATCCTTCATTATATCCAAATGCTAAATCAAGCCGGATATTATATAATAAATGCCAGACTCCTCCACATTGAAAGCCAGCTTCAAGTCCACCTCCAATCTCAGGTTTTTTGTGGGCCAACAATTCGCAGTCATAAACAAATCGTCGCCCCCTATGGTGACCCGTGATTGTTCTATTGGCAACTCATTTCCTGCTGCCTGCTGCATTCTGCTGCCTTTTATTTCATTCGGAGAGCGCCAAAAAGCATTCACTTTCAATTTCTCAAAGCGCAGGATAGCATCCTTTTGGAGGATATATAATA
This sequence comes from Drosophila parvula, assembly GCA_018904695.1. Taxonomy (NCBI): domain Eukaryota; kingdom Metazoa; phylum Arthropoda; class Insecta; order Diptera; family Drosophilidae; genus Drosophila; species Drosophila parvula. The sequence continues at coordinate 45,778 of JAEIIG010031631.1, forward strand.
CACAAATTAATATAAAGCGCTGTCTGGAGGCTCTGTAGTTGGAGTAGGAGTAGCAGAAGGAGGAGGGAGGCCTTTAATCATTTTTATATGCGCTTCTTGGCCAAAGTAGAGCACACACTCCGAAAGGAGTCTGGAGCTGTAAAGCGTGGCAAATATACGCTTAATTGGCTGCAGTCGCAGTCGCAGACCCAGTCTCCATCTCCGTCTCCGACCTGCCTCGACTGCTGCTCCAACGGACCTGCAATAAAATGCAAATTAAACGAACCAAACACGAGAGAGATACTCCAGAGAGACTGGAGGCACCATTTATTTACTTAGAACCTCCTGCTGTGCTTCCGAATTAAGTTTAAGCCCAGAGGCTAAAAATGCAAAATGAGTTTTACTAATTTCTTAACTTCGTAGGAGCCGAGGAGCCGCCGCTGATGGACAGTTCTTTCTTTTTCTTTTTTTTTTTTTCCTTGAAGCTCAGCTAAAAAAAAGGGTTGCCCGGACTGAAAACTGAATTTTAATTCCTTGCATAAATCGATTTTAAATGAGATTTCCAAAAGCGAAACCTTTATAATCAAAATGTTCACGGTCCATGCAAATTTTTGCTTGCCCGAACAGAAAGTCGGGGTTTTTTTTCGGTAGCCTTGGCCGAGCCTTGGATCCTCCCACCTGACTGCCGAAAAAAAAGAAGATCAGCCAAGAACAAAAAAATGGCCCCAAGGATGTTCTCTCATCCTTTTTTTTCTGAATCTGTGCCGTGTTCTGTGTTGAAAATGGGGCGTGATCCGTTTAGCAGGGGATTTACGCCTTGAGAGTATATGCAAAGTGCGCTTGCTGCCTGCCAGCTGCTCCAAAAATGAGTTATGAGTCGGACTTGGCCTCCGTTCTCCGTTCTTCGTTCTCCTTTCTCCGTTCTCCGACTCCAGCTCGTTTGCATATTTTAGGCCACCGTTTAATTAAAGGTTCCACAATTCTTTTGTACGAAAAAACATTTGAAACAGGGCACGAGCACGAGGGTCTCTCAAGAGTGTGCTCCTCCCCACAACTCAAGTTTTTGGCTTTTCAGCTTTCAGCCTCGCGTCTCTGGCAACTTGAGGATCTCTTTGGGATCTTGAGTCTTGAGCTGGAGTCTCGCCCCATTCCTTCGAGGCCACTCGAACCCATCAGCCCTCAAGTGTGGAGTGTGGTCAGCGTTCGGCGGCTTTTTTATACCGCTCAAGAATCTTACACGTCTACAAAATTTTAATATTTCTAGAAACTCTTAAATTGGTGTCTCAGTTTGAAATCTTTCTGAAAACTCCTTTCCTCCCAACATGTTTAAATATTTGCTTGAATCTTTTTAATTTATTTCAAATCTCTCTGCACAGTCTCTTTCTAAATGGAAAATAGACATTAAAACTTTCCTAAAATCATTATCTTTATTTGAAATCTTTCTCTATGTTTAAAATATATCTCAAATCTCTCTAGAATCTTCGACGACATCTTTCAAAATATAATATGTTACTATAAATTACTTTCAAAATAAAATATATCCGAAAAAGCTTCCTATAGTGTATAATATTTGTTTATATCTCTCATATGTCTACCACAGATTTATAATCTTTATAAAATTTACCTTAGATCAACCTCTCTATTTTAGAATTCCCTTTCAATTAAAAATTTTTTTTATACATTTACAATGAGATTATTACTTTCTTATTCTTTATTAGTTTAATAGCAATACAAATGTTTCTTATATTAGAGAACAGCTTTTTTTTTTTGAGTGTGCCAAGTCGTTGTTCGCGGACCAAGAAGCCGTCGATGATCTGGCCTGTTATTTTAACGCGCGCGCACTTTGCTTATTTCGTGTGATATTTCAAATCAATAATGTTCGGGGCCCCTAAATAACTTCATTGTTGTGCGTAAGTTTTTCTCGGAAATTCGGTCGCTGCTGCTGTTGGATGTTGTCCCCACACTTCGATTTTAATTCTGCGGGTGTTCTGGGTGGCTCAGAAAACATTTGGAAAATAAGAAAACACAATGAAGGCAAATCAAGTTGGTAACGAGAAAGAAGAAAGCGCATTCAAAGCGATTCCGGATCGGTGATCGTCGCAGCGGTGAGTCAAGTATCTAAGTATCTATCGGCTATCGGCTATTAGCGCTGCTGCCCGGTGTGCGTTTTTTTGTCTCTGTTTTTTTTTTTTTTTTTTTTTTTTTTGGCCATAACTTATGGCACCAGCGACACCTACCAACCGACGACCAACCAAACGAACCTGTTTATCACCGGCATTAGATCGGGCCAAAAACCATGCTCGGCCATCAATTTCAGCTGCAGCAGCTGGAAAAAAAAGCAGGGGATACGACGCCACCACAAAGATACACCTTTTATTCGAGGGGAAACGAGGGTTACCTCTTTTGTTCGCTGCTCTATAAATTCAAGTGGATATCAATAATAAATTTCACTAATTTCTGTCATTCCCATCTCTCGAGTTATGTTGCTGTTGTTGTTGTCGTTGTTACTGTTGTTGTTGTTGTTGTTGCCGCCTATATGTCTGTGTGTTAATGTCTTGCTTTTAACCACTTCATTGTTCGGGGCGTCAAAGGTTAAGAGTTTCTGTCTCTGCGCCTTCGCATGTTGTTGTCTTCGATGGAGCTCAGCTGAATGTTGCTTGTCTGCAGCGCCGCCAGGCAACATAGCAACATGGCAACAGCCACAAGTACACTCGGAAAAAAATATAAATAATTGTTGGTAGATATTTAGAATGCTCGGGGATATTTTTAAGTAGTTAAATATTGAATTTAACGAATAGCAACTGGAACTGATTAAGGATAAGGTTGATAAGGCTCTTAAAGGATGAAATAAACTGTCAGCAAAGGGTACTGATGATAGATGGGGTGGCTCTCTTATGATGAAGCTGTTTAGGGATAAAATAAAAGATTAAGGATGTAGATCATTCCTCTTAACTTAAGATGTATATATTATTTATTATTCTAAGTACTCCCTATATTTTTTCTTAGTGCACAACTGTAACATCTCACCCTCACCAGGGAACAGAGCATCGCCGATACTTTGCGCTTTTGTAGTTATTTTTCTTGATTTTTATTGTCTGCCCTTGTTGTCTGCATTTTCCCCCCCTCTTTCAGTGTTGTTGGTGTTTCATCTTTGTATTATTTTCATTTTCATACACATCATTTGATTCGATTTCATTTCTTGGATGCTGCCTGCGTTTTCCTTTCTTAGTTATTGTTGTTATTCTTAAAACGCCCCGAAACGCGATTGTTGTTGTTGTTAAAGTTCCCATTGAGTTTTGATTTCTTTAGTTATTTTTCTTTGATTTTTTTTTTGTGTGTTTGCTTCGAGAGGGTTCTCTAAGAGTCGGTGGATGGATCGATGGATGAATTTTGAAAGGCGGTTGATAGATTAAGATGAAATGGTAATGGTTTTGGGATAAACAAAGCTATTACTGGTCAAGTGCATTCAAGGGTGGTGGTGGGAAATTATTGAATTGTTCCGCGAGTTTTGATGGATCGGAAAAGTTGTGACAAGAGGTAACAAAGGGAAATATTTTTATTAATAAAAACTTCATTTTTACCCAGAAATACATTGCATTTTTAAACAACTTTTCAGTAAAGGATTTTAAATTGATTTTAAGTTATATAACTCATAACTTTTCTTAAATAAATAATTTCTCTACCAAATTTACAACTCTTCTTCCTTAAAATGATTTTTTATTTATCATTCATTCTCATCTTTTTCACAGTAGCTCCTCCATTACTCAAAATATACAGATCCCCAGATTTTTCGACTAATTCAAAACTCATTCCATGACCAATCTCGGATGCCTGTTTGTCTGCCAAGTTTGGCTGCAATTACAAGAAAACAAAACGTGAGACGAATTTCAATATCTTCCCGCTGCTGCTGCCAAAAAAATGAAAAACGTTTTTCGGCTTTCGGGTATTTGTTCTTCTTCTCGCCAAGATCATGATCATGATCATCATCCCCCGTAAACAATGGATTATCTAACCACTTCACAAAATGTGCGTGAAAATAATGAAGAGCAGAGACCGAGAGACACTTGTGGAATCGCATGGATCTCCTCCGTCTTCTCTTTTTTTTTTTTGTAGTATTTTCCAGCGCGTCAGCATTTATTTCCATTGTTCCGGAAAATGGAAAATAAAAAAGAAAATCGAGGGAGAGAGTGGCCCTTCACAATGGCAAACAATTAATGTAGCTTATTGTTATCGCAGTTCGATGTCCATTTTCAGTGCATTTACGTGAAAGTATTTTCCACACGGCACTCGACAGAAGTCAATTCGAATCGAATTGTTTTCCCAATAATAAAGGGATTCTGGATACTGTATTCCCTGGAATCGAATGAATAGCCTCGGAGCCTCGGATTTTGGGGCGACAACAAATTGTGGGAACCAAAGGGAGAAGGAGAAGGAGACGAAGACGCAGACCTCTTTTCCCTTTTTATTTTTGTTGTTATTCTGAGAGGGGCATTATAATGCCGTAATAAACTCCAAAACTCAAGTGGAAAAATTGCGGCAAAAGTCTTAAGCGCAGCCACTAAAACGTTTAAGTTGCTGCGTTTCTTTCTGGCCAAGACTAATGGCTTAGCCAATTTGTATATGGCCAAAAGAGAGGAGTTCTCTCGGCAGGAGTGGGAAATATTTCATCAAGGAATTTTTTCGGTGCTGTTCTCGCATCGCCATAAAACGCTTCTTCTCCGGCAATTTTGGTAGCTATCCCTGCGAAGCGTTTACGTGTTGGCATCTGTCTCGGATACGGATTCGGAGGTATCCCAAAGATCTTGCGAGAGTTCAAAGAAAGGTTCCAACATTCTTTGGTCAAATTACAATATTATTATTATTATTGCTGCTGGGATCTGTTCTCTTGGCTCCGCCTGAGAAATTTTTGATTGAAGTTTAAAAGGCTTAAAAGCTCAGGCCAAAACACAACTACCAGTTTGTGCGATTTCAGTTGCCATTCGCTTTATTGCCGTGGCATTATCATCATCATCATCATTGGCCCAGAGAGTCGTCCAGTCAGTTCCAGACTTTCATTCGCATCAGCTTGTGAATTTGAATACTTAATTTTGCCTTTATTGGCCGTTGGCCAAGGAGCCGCTGCCAAGTTACCAAAAAGGTCGCAGTTCAAGCGCGTGCAGAGCGCTTAGCAAGGGGATTTTTTGTTTTGTGGTATTTGGTAATTTAATTGCGAAATTTATCATTCAGCGGATGCAGTTGGTTAAGAATATTTTGGGGAACAATTAATGAAGAGCTCAGTGTATCCTTTTGCTAGAAAATGTATACTTGCCACTGTAATGCTAGAATATTAGACGGAGCCATGACTGAACAAGTTTTTATAGGTTTAATTTAGATTAAAACACATTTGGCAGCCAATTACTGATGAAGGAAGTGGTTCTTTATATATTTTTTCCATACTTTGTTGCCAACTTTTCTTATCTTTATACCCCTTGCGAATTTCCACAGGAAACAGCCGGTTTCGATATCTACTTAACATAAAAAAAGACCAAAAAAATATCTTTCATTACGTTCTATCTTTTTTGGGCGGTTTTTCCTCGTGCCGAGCTCACTTTCCTGATTTATGTTTACCACCCGAGCGAGTCTATATATCACACCATCGGAAGGTGACCATAATCCCGTAACCCGTATCCCCTCATTGTGCGGCGATCTATCTTCCATCCATCAGCCGGTGAAATATAGCGACTGCTTCGCCGCCTTGATATCGGAGCTCGCTCCCCCGCCGCCACCAGGCACGATATAAATTCAATGACCAAAACCCGATGATATTATCGTAGGCCCCACACAATGGCAAATATATTGAAGGAAAAAAAAAACCAAAAAACACAAAACGAGCAGAATGCCGATAGAGAAATTTATAGCCGACTATAGTGGATATTGGGATATGGATATGGACCCATGGAACTGATACGCGGCGAGGAGTCGACTCGCAGCTATTATCCATAATCTCAGCCACGTTTCGGGGTTTTCCTCTATAGTTTTTTTTTTTTTTTGTGACTTTGATGGTCTATTAAAATGGGTTATTAGCAAGAAGTGCGATATGAGAAGAAGCCCCTGATTGTGTAGAAATCTGTTTATACTCTTTCTTTTTGTGACGTTTTCAATCATATAAAATAGAAGAAAACAAAAAAAATGGAAAAGCTGTGTAGAATATCGCCCGAGTTTTACCGTTGCCTTTACGACCATATCGAGGCCCCATCCTAAACATTCGTGTGTCTGGGCCCCGGTAATAAAACCCATAAAAGACCACGTCGATCCGATCTTCACAAGTGTATGCGATATTGAAGGAGCTATAAAGTAGTTAAGTGCCCCAAAGGCTGCTCTCTCTCGCACCGAATATAATTTGTTATGGTAGCCAAAACGCTCCAAATGGCAGTTGCGTGATGCCACCAACAAATAATAAAAATAAATACAAAAAAAAAACATCCCAATACCAATCGTCAGAATCCCCAGAATCCCTCAATCCCAGCTTACAAAAATGCCGTCCATCAGCAGTGGCGGCGGTGGCGGCTTCGGCAGTCGGATCATCAGTTAAATGAAATGATTGAAGCCGAATTGAAGTCTTTAGTCAACGCAACACGCAAACCAACAATTGGCCAGGAGCCTCGTCCTCCTCCGTGAATTTCGACAGTGACTCCTCCGCGGAGGATGGTCTCTGGTAGATGGACTCCAGTCGGTGGCCAGAGGACGGACGTCGGACGACGGACTCTGATAAGCTGTCAATAGTTGCGGTTCTCGGCTATGCTTCATTAATCACAACATGATGCTAAAGAAATTTCCAAGGAAGCAAAAAAGCCGCACGGATTTCACTTTGATATTTAAGGCCAAGAAGAGGTTTAGGCAACTGAAAAATATAGATTACATTTTTAAAATATAATCAATAATATACAAGAAAATATTTGTTTATGAAATATGGCTTTTGGTTATTAAATTTCTTTAAATTATTTAGTTTAAAAATGAAGCCAGACTGTATTATTTATATATTTTTCCAGAATAAGTAATGTTTGATTGCTCAAAATAATTTAGGAAGATGATATATTATTAATCTGTGTAACTTTTTGTATATTTAGATAATATTTAATTCCTCAAACTAATTTTAATTTAATTTTAAAATCTCTTTATGGTTAGGATACTACTACTTAAGGCGTTTCCTATGTAGTTTCACAAACCGCAGGACTTTAGCCTTCAGCCCTTATTTATATTTTCTTAAATAGTATTTTAATGAAGACTTATTTAAAGTTGGCATGCAAATGCCATAAAACTCTTCGCACATTTTACCTATTTTTAATTTAAAATGTAATTAATTTTACAAACTAATAATAAAAGAATTTAAAATGCATTGTTAAATTACTTTAAAGGTACTTGTCTAACCATAAATTTGATTTTTGATTGCCTAATGATTTTAATAAATTATAAAAACATGCTGATTAAAGAAAATAATTATGAAACCTACAGGTTTTGGAAGAATATTGAATATAGGAAATATATAAATTATGTTATTGTGTTCAAGCAGCACAAACATATCTTGAACATACTTTTATATGAATTCGATTTATTTATTTCTATTGTCACTTAAACCTTTTAAATTTATAGATTTTCAAAGAAGAAATAAAAAAAAATGTGTTTAAATTAAATATTATATAAATTTAATATTAAACTTTTTCCTAAGAAGTCCCAAGCTCTGTCAAAATTTCACCAGGTATCCTTCTAGTTCAGCAAACTTCTCTTTGGTGAGAGTTTCGGTTTGCGCTCAAAAAACGCGCATACGCCGTGTTGACCTCGCCATGCCGCCGTTGCCAAGTCAGCTCATAATAATGCAATATCACTAATTTATGAAGCTCTCTTCTGGCCAACAACTGCAGTTGCCTCCTCCAGCTCCCTTGCTGTGTGGTTGCAAATAAAAAATTAAAAAATAAAAAGAGAAGAAAAGCTCATCTTCGGCAGCAGCAGCGGCAGCAGCTCCGGCAGCTGGATTGGTCTTGGATTTGGGCTTGGATGTTTGGGGATCCGCTCCGATCTCCTTGCCGCTCTCAGGAATGTGCAACGTCATTATTTTTATGATTGTTCAGGTATTCAAAAATGCTCTCCGGTTGGTTGGTTGGTTGGTTGGATCCGATCCGATCCGATGCGATCGATCCGATCCAAACCGATCGCCGTTGTTCATGTACAATATTTTCTTTAGTCAATCGAAGTTGTCGATGTGACTTTTATGTGCCACTCAAGTGTTTCTTTTCCTCGTGTGTTGCCTTCTTAGCTTAGCTTGTGATGTTGTTGCTGTTGTTGTCTATCAGCGGTGCGGGTGTTAAAGACCACTGAAGACAATTGTTATTTTTAATATCATTGTTGGAGAGCGCAGAGTTATTCACTGTAAAATCTCCACAACTCCACAAGCGATCCGGGCCCAGCACTCAGTCAAAGTTCGGACTCTGTTATTGTAAGCCATGTCTAGTGATATGATTTCGCATTGTGTATTGTGTAGTATCTCTTTCGGTTCGACTTTGCGTTTCGATTGTCGGGCCCTTTCAGAGAAGAAGGCCGATTCCGATTTCGATGCCGATGCCGATCGCAGATGCCGCCGCCTCCAACGTTGTCATGTTAAAATGTTGTTGCGACTTGAGTTTGCGTTTGGGGCACTTTGTTTTCATGAGAGAAAACTTTTGGCGGCGTCGGCTATGAGTAATAGATGAAAATATGTAGGCTTGGAATTTTACAGGAAGTAATTTGTAAGGTTTTTGGCAACACTTTTATAGCTAATATGAGTATCTAAAGATTAATAAGTAAAATATTAAATATTTGTAGATGAGATGGCTTTTGTCAGGAAGTAATTTGAATAATTTTTTCTTTATAACTTTCTTTATAACATATTTGTATTTAATCTTTTTATAAAAGGTAAATAAATAGTTAAGCTATGAAAAACCTTACTTGGTTTAAAAATATATTAAACTGTGGACTGTTTGGTACGACAAAACTATCTA